>JADRCC010575675.1:5649-16251 GCA_019843855.1 Hylomyscus alleni
GCCTGATACATGAGGAGGAAGCATTTGATCTGCCATCCCCATCCCCTGCTTGTACCTCCCAAGTGATGCATGCCTTCCTTCTCTCCAGGCAAGTCTAGGGTAAGTAGAAGAAGGTAAGTTCTTCTACAGACCATGGCAAACTCCAGAGGCCACCATTCAGGAAATGCTTCTCTCTCTGACAGAAATCATGTAGAAGCTTGGTGTGATTTCGTTATCTCACTCCTCATTAGCACCGGGTGGAAGTAGAACCCGTGTGTCCAGTCCAGTCGAGGCCATACGGCTGAACGGTGTGCTCTGCTCTCCCCAGTATGGCTCATTCAGGGAGCACTCTGTACACCATGTGTACCTCAAGTCAGCTCAGATAGCTCCTAGGCAGAAATAACACCACAGATTGACTGGACCTCTGGTGCTGGGACTGACATGGGGGCTTGAAGTTAAAGCTAGAGGAGAGAAAAAGGCCTCCTCTCTCTCTCTCTCCCTCTCTCTCTGTCTCTCTGTATCTCTATCTCTCTGTCTCTTTCTCTGTCTCTCTCTCTCTTTCTCTCTCTCTCTTGATGGTAGCTACATGAAGGAATCAAAAGAATGGAAATGGCTAAAACATTTTCAAATTTTTCCCTTCATACTGGCAAGAGGTTATATGGCAAGATCAATGCTAACTACAGCTATTTACCAAGGAAAACATATTATATGAAAGGAAGAAAATTTGATTAAAAAAGAAAAAGAATCCACAAAACACTGCCTGCTCCTTTTGGCTGCCTGGTCCAGTCTGTCTCCACGGAAGGGAGTCAGGCAGGAGATGTCGCTGGCTGGAGCAGGGTGATAAATAACTCAAAGGTGTCAGACATTCGAAAGAATTATGCCTGTCTGACCTATGAGGGGATAAATCCCTAGCCTCCGCTTATGGCCAGGAGATGTGACTTTAAATGCCATAAAAATTTAGCATTTTCCCCCTTCCTAATTGTCTTCTATAATTTTGCCAGATTTATTAAAACAAGATTGGGGGGGTATTTTTTTTCCTTCTATTCACTGGTAGAATGTGCTCTTTAGTATCATTTTACATAATTTAATACAATTTGTTCCATCCATTGATTTTCATGGGGATACAAGCTGTTCGCTTGTGCAAAAGCTGGCATAGGCATGAGAGCTGGCACCAAGGCACCTCCAGGAGCCCGACGCTGCAAAGTTCGGGGGGTGGGGGGGCACGCTTCGGCCATTTTGAAGCAGATTCTGTGGAGCTGTGATTTTCTTTTTCCAGATTTACTTCTGTCCCCTGATGGAGACACAGGAAGGGGACCCTGGGCCACACCACAGCTGAGCTTGAGAGGGGACTTGAGTCCCCCCTCCAAGTGATGTGAGAGACGCTCTTCCCCAAATGTGCAGCCTGATGGAGAAACACAGGTGTTTCTTAATTACTTGTGCAGAAGGGAAGTGAGTGCCGAGCGGATGTGCTGCAGGGGTGACCGAGCCAGACTGGGGCGTCCAGCCAGCAACAGCCACACTCTGATAACAGGGAAGCCCTCACCTTCAGCACCCCACCCCAGCCCCCCAGCTTTTTTTTTTTTTACTAGATTGGAGAAGTTTGTATTTTAAGGCTCAGCCAGACCCTCAAGAAATGGAAAGAGATGGACACACAGCAATCGGAAGGTAGCAGCGAAGCCTCTGGACCCCTTCCTGGTGGGGCTCATCCATGAGGGCTTTCCCGTGGGTTACCTCTTGATAGAACTCCCTCTGGGCTCCTCTGACTGGTCTATCAGGGAGGAGGCTGTTATTTCTCAACTCTAGGTGTAAGGTAGGAGAATGAGGTCCCAGGGGTGCCTTCATTGTACTGGGTGCCCTTGGGCCCAGGTGCTCCACCTCTCTTGATTGTAGTGTCCCCACCAAAAGGTCACCTAATCCCTCTGTATTCTGTAGACATAGCGATTCAGTGGGATTCCGAGTGGTCGCAGATAATGTTCTCTTGCTTTGCTCTCTCCAACATTGCCCTGCTTCTGACAGTGACCTGAAATAGACATGTGGCCTATCTCATGTGGAGAGCATGACCCCTCTGTTCAGCCCTGACCGGTGCAAGGCGCTAGCAGACAGGCTCAGCACAGGCGTGCCTGGGTATTCCAAGCATGCTGTGGCCTTTGCTCCTGGCTTTCTGAGTACCGATCACAACGCATCCCAGGACCAGCATTACCCTGCCTGCTTCGGTTTCCCGTGGCCAGAGCTCAGGGACAGGGCTTGTCATGTCACACCAGTTGACAGAGATACAGCCCCTCCCGGGTGGACCCTCTCTGCATGAGGGTGCCCCAAACAGTGATGAATCATCCCCTTCCCAGCACCCCTGGGGGACAGCTAAGTAGGCCAAATGGAAGGATCTGAGCTGGCCGCTGGCCAGGGCACAGGGCTAATCCTTGCCTCTGTGGAAGAGCCTGGGGCTGGAGGCTCTGCCACCAGTCACAGCCGCCTGTTACAGTGCTGGCCGGGCAGCCCTGTCACCACCCTCAAGACCTTGGAGACCTCCTACTTGCCTCTTTGGTTCCCTGCATTCTGATTATGGTCAGGGGCACAAAGTTGCCTCCATTTTTGCCCAGGAAGACAGAGAAGGGGACACCGTACACCTTGGCACTCCATTCTACACCAGAACATGTTGTGTCTGTTGGAGGGGTGTCATCCAACAACGAAGAGGCTGTGTATGGCGATTCAACCTTGTTTGTTCAGATAGAACACGGTGGGTTTAAGGGTGACCGCCCTGGTGGGTGCTTGTACTGACATTGGCCCCGGGTCAAACCCTGAATCCAGTCTTAACACGTATCTGTTCTGCCTATGGAAGATGTGATGAGTGGGGTTGTCACTGAGCATCCAATGTCACCTGCTGGCTGTGTACTCGACGGCCCATTTCCTTTCACAAGCCCTATGAAGTGTCTCCATTTTATCAGGGAAGAAGTGAGGCTCAGAGTAGTCAGATAGGTTTGCCCCAGGTTACAGAGCCAGTGGGTGGTCATAGTGAGAGAACACTGGGTACCCCAGTGCTCTCATGATTTGCTCCTCCTCTGTGGCTGGGAATCTCTCTCTGCTCCTATCGGCATTCCTGGGCCGTGCAGCAGAGCACACAGTCCTCACCTGGCAGAAGGAAAGCCAAGATGAAGGAGAGCGAGGGGCCCTCACTGGCACACCAGCCCTGTTTTGCCACAATGAGATGGAACTGAACAACCCCAAATGTCCAAGAACACCAGTTAGTGCAACGTGCAGGCTCTGTGCCCTGGTGTCTGTGTGGAGAGAGCACCCGTGCTGAAGACAGGGCTGGCTTGGGCAAGAGGGTGAACTGGGGAAACAGAGGCTCCTGGGTAGAGTCGGGTTGTGATAAGGTTAGCTGTGGAGGCTGACAGGCTGAGAGGACGTGGAAGCACCAGGAGCCATCCGTAATCCTCAGCGGGGTCGCACAGGCAGGGAGAGCCTAAAATTGGGCCTCGCTCATGCACTCACTCACCCATTCATTGACTCACTGAACACACTGTGTTATCTCAGACACTTGTTGAGATTGAGATGGGGGAGGGACACATCAGTTGAGACAAACAGCCCACGTCTGTTCTCAGGTAGATGCTGTGTGTGTGTGTGTGTATTTGTGTGTGTGTGTGTGTGTGTATGCCGTGCATGTGTGTGACTGTGTGTGTGTGTGTGTGTTATGTGTCTGTGTATGTGTGTGTATGTCTGTATGTGTGTCTGTGTGTGCCTGTGTGTGTGCGTGTACTTCTGTGTCTTTGTCTCTCTGTGTGTGTGTGTGTGTGTGTGTGTGTGTGTACACATGCACTCACAAGTACCTACCTATTCCTGTGTGCCTGTTCCTACATTTGCATAGTCATGTGTGCCTGGGCATGCAAGGACTTGGATTTCCTGGAAGAGAAAGGAGACTCTGGGCAGGAACAAGACCAGGCTGAGCTTCCTTTCAGCCCTGGCCCATAGACCCTGCCAGCAGCTTCTGCTGCGAGAGGAGCTTTGAAAAATCCTCGTTTCTCCAGAAAGCCCTGCTTGGCACAGCCTGCGCCCCTTCTGCCAGCTCTTCCTTTCCCAGGAGCTGCTCCCACCTTACAGGCAGGGGCTAGGAGGGGCTAGGTCATTGTCAGGGCTCATAGATCCCAGGGTCAAGGTGAACTGAAAGAAGCAGCTACCCAAGGTTGCAAGTGAGGCCAGGCTCAGTATCACAGGAAAGCTCCTTTTTTTTTTTTTTATTGCTCACCCAGTCAGTTCCTGAAAAATTAATTTGCAAATGAATCCTATTTATTGAGACCTTCTGGATTGGATAACAGATGCAGCATGGCCTGTTCCAGAAGACCATCCAGAAAAGAGATCCTACAGCAGTCAGTGGACAAAAGGATGCGTGCCGGCCAAGCCCACTGCCTTGTCTGAGCTCCACACTCAAGGTGGGCATGCGTAGATTTGGAAGGCTCCCCAGAATTGGGGCTCCAGTCTGCAGGGCGCCTGGAGAACACGCTGAGCTGGGTGCTCCCGGCCGGCTCTCTGGATTGGTTCTCCTGTAGCCCTCAGAAACAACCAGAAGCCGGCTCCCCCTCCCTGGCCATCTGCTTGAAGCATCTGGTAATCAGGTACAAGCCCCACACCGGAGCACTGAAGCTGAAATGTGCAGTCACCTTGCCACCCACACTGGCTTTCGTTGCTGCGCCAGGCTGCCCCTCTTTGTGTCAGGGAGAATAGTTTGGGGTTGGAAATTGAACTACTGACACCAAGACTTCAACACTTCAACATAGCTCATTGAGATCCCGGAGCTGGCTTGGTCTCTAGATCCTCCCACTTGGGTCTCTGGACTTGTGTAGAGGAAAGAGCTTAGGCTTTCAGGACTGGGAGAGAAGAATGCTCTCCCTTAGCCTGCTGAGGAAAGTAGATACTGATATGTGAATCCTGATATGCATGGAAAAAAGCAAACCGACCAAAACAACCACCACCACCACCACAACAACAACAACAAACTCCTATGTCTGTGCTACGTCTCCACTTTAACATTGGAAGTGGGCATGCTTCCAATGTCCCTGTGGTCCAGAGTGATCAAGGTTAAGTTTGAGGGGACCACAAAGACATGCAGGAGGTAGGGATGGGGTCTGGGGAATCCGTTCTCAAGGCTGCTCGCATCTCTCATTCGGAAACAAGTGTTTGGGAGGCAATGTGGGTGTTGGTAATATTGCAAGTATCCTTTGTTTTAGCTTGCTCGCACATAGCAGGGCACCCCTGAGTTAACTCGGGGTGATTCTGCACAAGGTACCTGCTCTACTACCTGAAGCCCTGGGGGTCTCAGCCCAACACATGGAGGCCAATTACATGAAGAGAGGCTTTTGCTAGCCATTAGTTCTTATAGATACGACCAGGTGTGCTATTTTTAAGTGGCTGGTGGCAAGGGAACCTGTCATCTGGAAAACTTGAGCCCATGGACACTGCATTTACAGATCTCTCATGAAGAACAGATCTCTCACCAGTGGACCAGAAGATGGCCATGCGGGGCTATTAAACTGTGGCTAACTGCTTGTTGGAATCAGTATATATATATATACTGATTCCAACATATATTCATATATATATATGTGAACATATATACAAACACATATATACGAACACATATATACGAACACACACACACACACACACACACACACACACACACACATATATATATATATATATATATATATTTGCCTTCCTTAATTGTCAGTGTGATCTTAAAGAAGCATGTGTAGGGAATGCTCCTCCTCTATGTGTGCTTCTGGATGTGTTGTGAGAAGGACACATGATGGAGTACATAGAGACTGTTCTATTAAAAAATGGAAGTCCTGCCCAAGCCCAGTAGATGTGTGTTCATGTCTTATAGTAAGTCCGACCAATCATGACAGTAGGTTGGATGTGGCAGAAGCCACTGCCTGTTGAGATTAGTGATGGTTTTTGAGAAATGCAAAGAAATAAGTCAGAGAGACTCAAATGGACTTCATCGGCTCCTCTTAAGATAATTTTTAGTCAGGGTTTCTGTGGTTTTAGTTGTTTGTTGTTTGTTTGTTTTGTGTTTTTTAGGCAGGTTCTGCCTATGCAGCCTATGTTGGCTTCTAACTTGGGGCTCCTCGGCCTCCACCTCCGTAGCCTGTGCTGGGATTATGGGCCTGCATCGCTACCATACCTGGTTCAAGGAATCCTTTTCAGATGATGGAATCTATGGATGTGGGGAGTTCAGAGGAGGGGTCTGGGCATGAAGGAGGCTTAAAGACCTCAATTCCTAGGTGGTCCTCCATCTAATCTCCTGCTAGTATTCTGTCTGCCACTCATTTACCCCCAAACCCTTTGCAGCAGCAAGGCAGCCAAAGGGGACAACAGTGGCTGTAAATGTTGGGGTCTCGAAGCTTTTGTAATTCCACAATGGATTTCGCTTCCTCAGTGAGGAAGAAATACTGCCAGCCCATCTTCTGTCTCCAGCACTGGAATGAAGGATGCTGAGGTCACTCAGAGATATGGAAACTTGTATTCGTTTCAACATGATCTAGCTTTTAAACGTTTCCATGTGACTTCTCCAGTACATCACCATTAGATTTTAAACACGCCCCACAAGGATCTTTGATTTTGCAGATGTAATCTTTTTTCTCTCCTTTTAACCACACACACATCTAACACATGGTGTCGTTCCCTACATGAAGGACTGCCTGCCCAGGGCCTATGCCTTACATTGCCACTCCCCATCCCTACCCACACCAGGCTCCCTTTCTCAGCAGCTTGGGTACAGGACGGTGGTGTTTCTTGTACCGTAGTGCTAGCTTGGCAAGCCCTTCTCTACTGGCACTCAAACCCCAATGTCTTCCTCTCTCTACTCTTGGTTAAGCATAAAGACAAGGTCCCCTTGGCTTAAGGCGAGACGCTGGCTTTCTCTGATGGTTGTGCCGTAAGTTAGCAGAAGTTTGACAGTCATTTAATTTTCATTGACAAATGCTGTCATAATATTGAGGAAAAAGTGAGATGTTATATCAACAGTAGTGGTCGACGCTCAGCCAGTCATATGGACCGGGCGAACACCATATGCTTCCTCCAAACTCTCTTTGGAAAGCTCTGGCTAAGTGCTTGACAAGCTTAAGATACCAGTCAGGGAAAATGGTTACTCTTGAGAGGGAGGCATTCAAGCCACGCTTCTGGTTACCCCAATTCCTGAGGAAAAAAAATAAAAAAGAAAGACCATTTCTCAGGTTTCAGTAATAGACCATCATCTCCCCGCTTGGGGCCACCCTTTAAGGTCTCAGTTGAAGGTGCCAGTGTGTCTCACACACCAAAGCCGGCAGCAGCCATGCAGATCAGCCTGCTGATAGCCATCCTATCACCAAAGCTGTGGAGATGGTAAAACACCAACAGCTTCCTGCTGGTCTGTTTATTCCTGCCTTGATGGCTCCGGACATCCAACATCAGCAGATGCTGAATTCACACATATACAAGGGGCCAGAACCATGAATGTCAGGTTCAGGTCAGGTACTCAGATGACCCACCCAGACGGGGACAAGATTTCTGTCTCATAGGTGTAGCTTGTGATGCCGCTTATCCAACACCCGGTCTGTGCCAAATCCAAACCGTGAGCAGACTAGACGCATCTGCGTACCTGGCCATGCAGGTGTCTGGCTCACCCCTTAGCCAGAAATCTTGGCTGGATGCTTCTACCTAGGGATGGGCAAGGCAGTCTTAATTTGCTGCTTTTCTAGCATTGGGCTTATTTTAATTCTGTTACTATACATAGAAAAAAAGGATTGATGAGTAAAGTTACAGTCTGGGAGAAAAATCTGTGTGTCTGTGTGTGTGCTTGTATGTGTCTGAGGGCGTGTTTAGGGACCCACCATCCCTGTGCATATTCAGCTGGTGTCCTTGCTCGGCTTGCCAAATATTCAGGGACCTTCCATTCTCTGAAGGATTCCCACCCCAAACAATGCTAAGTAAAGAAACAGGCATATGGCGTGTATTGGAGACGGCTCAGCACTGGCAGGGAGCATTCATAGTGGCGAACAGGTACCTGGAAGAGACGACAGACCCATCCTGTTCCTTTTGGAACTTACCGAGTATTTGGATTTTGTTGTTGCTATTGTTGTGGCTTGGTGCTTATTATTGTCTTAACAAAGAGAGCGAGGGTGTGCAGTTCTCAGAACTGGGCATGGGCACAACGGCTCTCCAAGATGGCTCCCTGCCTGCGCCAGGAGCTGTCCTTCTTGCAAGGCATTCTTGCTCTCTAGTTCCCCTGTAGGGGGTGGCTTCTCAGCCACGCAAGGCCCTCTGGCCAGGAGGAGAGAGCGCCTGATGGGTGCAGAGGCATTGTATTAGTGCAGATGGTTCTCCCAAGGCAAGGAGAGCTCCAGTGTGGCTGGAGGGGTGTCCTTGGTCTTCGAAGCAAGCGCTGACTTTAAAAATGCAGGGCAGATTGGAGGAGCAGCTGCCCTCCTTGCGGATGGCATCCGTTGGTGGCTGTGGAAAGACGACTTCCGGACTGCCTCCCATTACTGTTTCATTACACGACAGCAGATCTTTGCACGGATCCATACGCTGCCTCTTGGATGGGGTTTCTAAACACAGCAGGACACTGTGGGAAGACAGAGCATACCTCCTCCTCTGCCTGCTGGAAACCCAGCTTCCTGCCATGTGGCGCTTTGAAACTGGTGGCTGCAATCTCTTCTCTGGCTACCCCAGGTGACGAGTGCAGCCCTTCTGTGGGCCACTATTATAGAACTGGCTGTGCGAGATGCCCAGGGATGCAGCACTTCTCAGAAGGGTCTCGGAGGGGAAAAGATCTCACGTAAGCAATACGGTCTCCCCCATGTGTATCTGGCCATTTGGATTCTTGTTGGGATCGGCACGTTAGCCATCAACCGTGACGAGCACCTACAAGGGGTTTCTCACGTGCACCTAGTCACCAGCATCTCAGCGATAAAGGGAATGGAAGAATTTGGGTTGCATAAAGAAGATGACAGGGTTTTTAATCCCCAACACACCTGTGGACTGGCGGATACATACTTGTCCTAGTATCACAGGGCCTCTTTCTCCTTGGGACGAAGTGAAGGGACCCGAGTGCATGGCTTGGCAAAGGACAAGGGTCTCTTCTTATTCTTCGTGCAAACAGCTTTGCCCTTCTTCTGAGGTGTTCCTAACTATTAAGAACTGTATGTGCACGTTGTCATCTTTTTTTTTTTCCTTGAAAGCAAAGGTCTACAGGCATGGAACATAAGCCGCTGCCTGCCACTGGAAGTGTCTTTGCCCCTGTAGAGCGAGGTCTAGAAGACGGGCCCCACCCAATACTTTTCAGTGACTTGTAAGTTCTTTCACGCCTTTTAGCTACAAGACCATTCATTCTGGCTCATAGAAGCATCTGTCCACGCAAACAGTCAAAATGCCAAACCTGCACGGACTAGGAACGAGACGTCCAGAGCCAGCTCGGCCTGCTTCCCACAGGAACGGGCGTAGTCGGCATTTTCCCTCTTCCTTCTCTGTCATCCCTGCTTTCTTCCTGGGACCCACGGGCCTAGACCCACAGCCTACCATGGTTGTGTTCCCCCGGGGTTGGGTGCGGAGGACTGCCCTGCTCACCTCTTTCCAGAACTCTATCACCCATGGTTTGAGATGTTCTCTGTGACTTCATTAGCGGGGCTTTAAGCATGGGATCCCTCCCACGGTGACCTGCTCCCATGCGTTGAGAACTACTTGCCATTAGTATCGAAAAACCCCGCCTCGGGTCACGCCCATGGAATGCCTCCACCTGTCCCCGGAGCCATCGCCAGCCTTCTCCTTTTCCCCAGGCTGAGTCTTGGAAGGACGAGGGACAGGTTCCCTTTGAGGCCCTACTCACTAGGCTTGAAGTCGCAGAAGCTCTCCCCTGGGCCTATCCCACGGAAGGAGGGCTGAGATCACAACACACCTAAATAACCTGTTCTTTTCCCCCCACAGAAGCCTCATACACTTTCCAACATAGTCTTTCTCTGCCCTCAAACAGGGCCCTGGCATAGCATCAAAAGCATGTCTTTGCCATCCTACACTTCAGTCTGGGTGAGGCTGCCATATACCATACATTTCAGGGTCAGCTTTTTTGGCAAGAGAAGCTTATTCTAATATCCTGTTACAGCACATAATTATCACAGGGCCCTTCTTAGATAGCAAGCCCAAATCTCTTTTACTAGAGTCTCAACCTCTGCCCTGCCTTTGGATGCTTGGTGAGAGTGGGATTTATTAGGGATAACCCTCTGTCACATGAACTCGATTGGGCTGGTTGCCTCTCACCTTGCTCTTCTGAGAGAGCCTGTGCTAGTTTTGAGGAGGGCTAACAATGGCGTCAGAATGCCCCACGAGCATTTTCACAAGGGCAGTGCCATGTCCACAAACTAAATGGTCAATCCATTCTGTTTTCACCCAGTGCCTGAATACCTGGGGCATTCAACACAAACCTAGGCGTCTTGGTGGCTTCATCCTGGACTACCCAGGGGTAGCCTGTGGATGCCCTGGGAGTTCCTACCTGACTGTTCCAGGTATACCAGACAACTTTGTCGTGGCTATGAAGCCCTTGTCCTGACACACCACCTCTCACTCTGGGTCATGATGAGGTCAAGATCAGCAGGC
>JADRCC010575676.1:0-15675 GCA_019843855.1 Hylomyscus alleni
CTCTCTTCCTCTTCTCTGCTCCAATATGACATGGGGACTGGCTCTACTAGATTGTCGTGCAATGCCTGGCCATTTTCCCAGGTATGTTTTCCAATCTGGACTCCTGGAAGGAGAGGGATGTGCAAGCTATCCATGTACCCCACCCCCAGCCCTAGTACTCTGAAGAAGGATGAGCTTTCATAAATGTTGACTGCATAAATGGATCAACAGAACTTTTCCTGCAAGCAATTGGGAAAGGAACAACAGTGTTTTCAATAAAGGTGAAAAGAATCCGGGATCTATGCTTGAAATTCCTTACAATGGACCAGAGGCAAGGATATATACGCCTGGCAAGGTTTCACTCCATGGTGTTACTGGATGTCGAGCGATATGATTTAAATGGAGGCATGCCATTGCGCGTCGTAACAAGCCAAGTCCTTTTACTCTTAGGCAGGAGGTTAATTACAATCACGTTTGGTATCGTTTCCTTCTGCACAGAGCTGTGCTTCATCCCGAAGCCCTGTCTTCATTCCCACCATGGGACATGTGTCATTTAAGCTTCATGACTTCCAAAAAAACCTATTCCATGGCAACGGACTATGAGCTCCTCAGAAAGGCCTCGAGGCACTCATTGGAGGGCTGCTGCGTAGTAATTGGAGCTTCCTAAAGTAAGCCAGAAGCCAAGGGCTGGATGCTTGTGCGTGTAACCACAGAGGAATCATTAGGAAGCGTCTTTAAAAGTGGGTGGTGTCCATTGTACAACAGCTTAGGAAGTTGCCTTCACCCCGAAAACTGTACAAAAAACAGACCATGAAGGATGACAGCAGATCCATCAACAATGTTTTAATAAGAATGGCTGGCCCCTATGGGGAGTCCATCAGGAGCGTGGCTAAATACTTCATACATATTATCCTTCTCACTGAATTTGGGGCACAAATCCATGAAGCAGATATACTTTGCTCATCTCTATCCTTACAAACTGAAGCTGAAACTTAGGTGGGCTAAATTACTTGCTTCGAGCCATGTGACTTACAGGTGATAGAACTGTCTTTCACCTCATTTTGGTGACTCTAAGCCCTCTCATCTTTTGCTGCCTTCAGGACACTACGCTGGCAGCTGTTTTCCTACAAGAGGCCGCCTCAAGCATGGAGCCGAACTCAAGCCAATGCTTCCTACACCACCCATTGCTCATTTAAGAAAATTACTGGCGCATACTGTGGAGCCCAAGCTTCATTTCCCCCTCTCTAACCATATGTGCCTCCCACTTCCGAGCCAAGCATTCCTGGATGTTCTTCCAGCAAAAGCTCTCCTTTCACGATAGTCAGGATGGCTCTAAGCAAAGTTCAACTCGGTCAACCCCAGGAGTCTGAATTGGCAGAAGCCCACCAAAGAAACTCTAGAGCTGATTCACTCTGACATCCAAGAGGAAAATCATTAAACAGGCCCTGATGAGACCTACTGGAAAACACTCAGACTTGCACCTAACAGTAGCTTTGGTGATGGCAGTTTTGCTTAAAAAAAAAAAAATCCAGTGTCAACTTCTATGAGTCACAGCCAAATAACTACTAGAACCACGCTGATTTCCTGCTCATACAGGTATCTTCCATTAAAAATCCTGTTATGGAGGAAAATATTCGAGACCCATAAGTCATAGAAGCAATTTAATGCTAACTATTGTCTGAAGACACTCTGAGAATATAGAGTGAACCAGGAGAACCTGACAAGGAGAAGAAGAAACTTTGACTCAGAACTACTAAGTATTAGGTAAGGTCCAGCGGTGTCCACAGGAAAGGCAGATCATACCCTAGACATAAAGCAAGTCTCGCAATGTATAAGAAAGTTGAGGTCGTGCTTTGGATTCAATCTGATCTGTAATAAAACTGGAAATGAACAACACGAGAAACTACAAGAATATACACAGAGTCCAGGAGACTCAATAACTCACAGAAGAATGATCACCAAAGGAATCAAGGTGGAAATGAACTATTCCTGGGACCAAATAAAATAAAGTAAACCATTCTTAGAATCAAAAGTCTCATGCTTAGAGAAGGTGGAGGTTGACGGGTGGCGCCAGAAGGCGAGCCTATTTCCCAGGAAGAGATCCCGCACTGTTCTGATCATTTGTGGAACCATTTTGCTGGAGAAAGTGGAGCCAGAGAGGGTTGCTCAGTTATCCAGACTTCTTGCCTCCTGCTTGAGCCTAAACTCCATTACAAGGCCCCAAAGAATGACTGAAGAGGTCCTCCAACCTCCTCCTCGTTCCTCTTCACGATGTGTCCATATTGAGTGTGTCACCTTTCTCTGTGTCTTGCTGTAACTGGTTTTGTCAGCTGGCTCACTAAGGAAAGCTGGCTGAGCCTTGCTGGCTACGGCCACCAGAATCCACGCTCTAACTCTAATAACTCCTAGAACGCCAATAGTTAACATCCCTGGCACACAGTCAGTGGCATGGGGTCCCGTGTCGGTCCACTCGTGCTTTGGATTTTAGCTGGTGGCAGTCAGTGACAAAGCCCCAGCTCCTTTGTCACGACGGCAGTCTTCCAGGGCTTCAACACAAGGTAACTAACTGACCACGGCTGGTGGGAATTTTCTTTGAGTCTATCATTTTAATGAAGAAAGTCGAATGGAAATGCTCCCGTGTGAAGGAAATATTGGTTCCAGTCGAACAGCTTCAGAAAGATCCCTCTTCCCCTCTGTCAGGCACGCTAAGTTGAGGAAGAGTGTTTATATTTAAAGAGATGAGAGAAGGGCTCCTCCGCCAGTGACTCTCAGCGTTTCCTGTCTATTGCCTTTTCCAGGTGCCTGGAGATATCAAAATGGTTCTTTTCAAAGGGTAGCCTTTTTTTAAAACATGCCAATAAAGAGAGACTTAGTTCATATCTTGCCCCCATATATTTTCCATTTTATTTATGAATGCAGGCAGTGACCCACTAAATTGATTTTTCTAACCCCCACAAATGGTTTGCATAGTCTGCACCCTGCATTTTTTGAAGTCACTGGAAGAGAGTGTGTGAGAAACTTTTAGAAACAACTACCATTTCATTCATTGCTTTTGCCCACTGGCCTGTAAGGGAAGGCCTCTGCTTTCTTAACTCACACCCCTCTTCTCCAAGAGCGATTGATGTGATTCCAGGACATATCGATAAGACAGTCTATCAAGAAGAATGTGCTAAGAGATTGTAGTACTTTGAATATGTTCAGCTCAGGAAGTGGCACTATTTGGAGGTGTATCCTTGGAGTAAGTGTGTCCCCTCTTCCTAGCTTCCTGGAAGCTAGCCTTTTCCTGTTTGTCTTTGGATGAAGATGTAGAACTCTCAGCTCCTGCTGCGCCATGCCTGACTAGATGTTGCCATGTTCCTGCCTTGATTGATGATAATGGACTGAACCTCTGCCTGTAAGCCAGGCCCAATGAAATCTTGTTTTTATAAGAGTTGCCTTGGTCATGGTGTCTATTCACAGAAGTAAAGCCCAAACTAAGACCGAGACCATGTCAGAATTTGTAAAAAGGCGAACACCCCCTGGGAAGGGATAAGGAATAGAAGGGGACACCTTCCTCCCTCATCTTTGAGAAACTCTCTCAGTCCTCATTTTTCTCTGCCGGGATAGATTCAGCTGGTTCTTTCACACATTTGTGTTGAAACACGAAGTTATAAGGCAAATGGGTGGCAAAGTCTTTCCACCCTCTTGCGTTTGGGGTTGTTTTCTGAGTTAATGCTATAACGGAGGGTTTTCAGCTGTGCTGGCAATGACTTCACCCATCTGGGGAAAACTCTAGCGACGAGTGTATGTAGCCTTTCTAAAGTTTCTGCTCTACCTCCCAACCCAGCCCTAGCACTTAAAGACAGTGCGGCTGAGGTGATGGGTGTATACATGTATGTGTCCGGGAAATGATCTTTTAATTGCCCTCTGTCCCAGGCTTAGTGAAGACAGTGGTTTTCTTTGGTCAACACCAATGTGAGGTAAAAACAAACCTAAAAGGATATTTATTTTACCTCCTACCACCCACATGTCTATGGCTTCTTAATTTATGTGGCCTACTGTCTAAAAGTCAAAGATCCATAGGTAATTTCGTTATACTGTAAACTATCGCTATTAACATAGGCGAATTTGAGAGAACTAGCCAAGCTCAAATATCATTCAATGGAACCAGATTCCAAAGCTTGGAGTCTCTAACTTCTCCACAGCAGAAAATCCAAGTTTCAGGAGGGTAAACACCCCTCTTCCTGCCTCACCAAACAGTGCATGGCTCTGAGAATGCGCCAGCTCAACAGCTGCTGCACCGACAGCAGTGAGATGAAAAGTAAGGATTTCTCCTGAGTACGCGCCGAACAGATTCTAAATCTGTGTGTTCCAGAGGCAACGGCACCCCGTGTTTATCAGGGCACAACCCCCAACAAGTAAATTATAGAATCAGACTAGATGTCTTTGTCACACAGGTAGCTTTGAAGGGATGCTTCTTTATCCAAACCACAGTAATCACAGGTGGAGGGCAGAAGCCGATGTGTTGGCACCAAGAATATGAGACTAAACCAGGGACCCGGTACCGCTGAGCATTTTATTGGATCAGGACCCAATGCTCCTTGGGGCTCAGGAACAGGGCTATATCAGAGATCCCAATCGAACTTTTGTTCTTTTTCCACACAGAAGCTAGCCATGCGGAGGCAGAAGTTCCCTGCCGAGCAAGGCTGATTTCAAAGTTCTCTAAGCACTTGAAGTATCACAACATCATAACCACTAATGACGGTGAATGTAGCACCGGACCCGG
This sequence comes from Hylomyscus alleni, assembly GCA_019843855.1. Lineage (NCBI taxonomy): Eukaryota > Metazoa > Chordata > Mammalia > Rodentia > Muridae > Hylomyscus > Hylomyscus alleni. Next base: position 4,745 of record JADRCC010575676.1, read on the forward strand.
TGCCTCTGAACAAAGCTAATTTGAGCAGCCACCACTAACCATCCAAGAATGCCTTTCAACCTTAAAATCGAGAGACAAATATGCATGTGACCAGAGGTTAAGAGCTTTGCTCCCTATTGCTGAGGGCGCTGGGCTTCTTCATTTTTTTAATCATCCGTTTTATCGCCACTACATTGTCAGAGGCAGCGCTGCGGCATCTGGCATATTTTTTTATGTGTCATGCAGATCGTTATCAGGTACGAGAAGGGTCTGGGTGGGATTAATGAGAGCCCTCTGTCTTCTATGAAAAGCTCTCATTTATGGGCCACTTGACCATTTGTATGATCAAAAGATTTCAGAGGCCGGAGTCATAATTCACACCAAAGTGAGAGTAGATCCAAAGAACCAGTTCAGGAAAGAAAGGCTTCTAAAAGCAATTAAAAAAAAAAACCAAAAAACAAAAAACAAAAACTTCTTTTCAAAATCTACACAGAATGGGGAACCTTGAACAGGCTTACATACAACTTCATGCTTATTAAGCAGAGACTAAAGATTAAAAAAATAATAAGCGACTCACCCATCTGGATTCTCTGGTTTTGCTCACACAGCTCAAAGACCAATTTCTGCTAGCTGTACTTTAACAATAGAGTGGCATGTCGCCCTGAAAAGACAGCATGGTGATTTCAAATTGACAAATTGTATGCATGTATTGGTATCTGACTGCATTAAGTCTCTAAAGCGGGCACTACTCTAATGCAAGCTCATGAGCCGGCTTTAACATAAAATGTCCAGCAAATCAGTGCTGCCATAAAAGGAGATTGTCAGGGACAGAAACTTTCGTCCTTCAAATAAATAAAGGAATCTCAGTGAAATAGGCTGCCTTATTTCTTCCCTGACTTATTGCTGTCTAATGATCCTGCCTGGGGCCTAGATTTTTACACTTAGTGTTTTGAGGAAAATTCAGTCTGCTTAGCAGGGTGATGTAGTTAACAAGGGGTGATTTTTTTTCTTTTTAAGTGCACTGTTGATTTGAAAGTTAGAGGTGCTGATACTTTTAAGTCAGCAGGCCATCTTTCTACTTTTCTGAGATTTACAACCTTCTTAAGCAGCAAAGTATTCCCGTCATCTCAGAAACATCCTGGCGGCCATTACAAGACGAGAAGTCATTAGATTCAGCTGGGCCTGCTTGCCTCTCTGAACTTTGTATGACCTTCCCTTTGTCTCTTTTCTGTCTCTTTTGGGTCCTGGCCAGAACCTAAATGTGCTTTTCCTGATACTTTGTACCTCTTCCTCTTCCTCTACAGCCGCCCACTCGCCATGTGGATTGCCTGTGCTCCATATGTCTGACCTCCAGCTTGGACAGCATCAGATGAGTAAAAAAAAAAAAAATGAAAGCTTTTCCAGAAGCCTAGTGAATCTCAATAAACCCAGCTGGTTTAGGGGAGAGTTACACAAAGAGTAAATCCCACATTTGTCCCTTTATTGTAGAAGCTATAGCGACAGTCCATTGTGTAGAACATATTCAAAATGGCCACCATGAAACTTCCGGCACAGCAGTCCCTCCTTCACTGTGTATAGCCCCTGGTTTCCCAAATGGCATGCCTCTGATGCCTCAGAACAAATCTGTAGCTTGTCAAGGAAAATATGGTTGTCCCCATTTATTTTTAATTTCTTCCTACATTTTAAATTTTTTGTGTGTATTTGTTTTGCCTGTATTATGTCTGTAAACTGTGTGCATACACTGCCAAAAAGAGGCTGAAAAAGGGCACTGGAACCCCTGGAAATAGAGTTACAGATAGTTGTGAGCTGCCAGGGTGGGTGCTGGACATTGAACCCACTGGACATTGATCCTCTGGAAGAGTAGCCAAAGCTCTTAACTATTGACCCATCTCTCCATGTGGGCCCGTTTTACATGAAACACTGGAAGCCTACAAAGCCTGCAAAGCCCCAAATCATAGATCAACCATTATTCCAACCTAAAGTTCTTTTTAAGGATCTGTAATTTCACAGTCTGCATTAACTAAAATGTATCAGGACATATATATATATATATATATATATATATATATATATACACACATACATACATACAATGGCTATTTAGTCTCTTTCCCAGTGGTCAAAGGTGAGTTTGCCAACAGGTGGCAGTTCCAAATCTATAGGAGGACCATTGATTTTCCTCAATGGGCGCGCAGACCTTGTCCACAAAAGTGGACACACATAGATATAACTAACTGGACCATATGAACCTGAGCACAGTATTACTTAAGTTTTCCAGTTGGTAAGAAATTGTCTTAGCTTGGGGTTTCAGTTTCTATGATAAAACAAAAGTAACTTGGGGAGCAAATGGTTTATGTCCATTTACAACTCTCAGGTCACAGTCCATCACTGAGAGAAGACAGGGCGGGAACCTGGAAGCAGGAACTGAAGCAGAGGCCATGGAGGAATGCTACTTACTGGCTTGTTCCCCATGGCTAGCTCGAGCTGCTTTCTTATACCATCCAGAACCACCAGCGTGTGAGTGGTAATACCCACAGTGGGCTGGGACCTCCCACATGACTCATCAATCAAGACAGTGTCTCACAGGCTTGCCTACAGGCCAGCCTGGTGACTGCATTTTCTCAGCCGAGGTTTCCTCTTCCTGAGTGACTAGCTTGTGTCAAGTGGACTTCAAGAGTTGCCTGCTCCATTCGTTTCAAATTGTAAAGTTTAAGATGCCAATTTTGGTAAACATTACAAGTGTTTTAGCACCTTCCTCTCCATCCAGATCTTTTATTTACTCCAAGTTCCACATATACAGAGTGCACAGGGGAGCTGGTGCTGTAACTCAGTCACAGATCACTTGCCTAGCACAGTCATGGCGGAGCCATAATCACTAACACTTCAAAACAAAACCTCTACTGATCTTCCCCCAAAGCCACGTCTCTTCCTCTTTTCTGTAAATAGATTTGCTGATCCTTACCACTTATTTCTTCCTAACTCTTCTTCTGTTTTCCCAACCTACCTCCCTAGCCCATGGAAACAGCCAAGAGCTCCAAAACCGATGAACAGATAATGAAAAGTGTGGTATAGTTGCACAACAGAATATTACTCAAATGTTAAAAAATACGAAATTTGAAGGTGAATTGGTAGTGCTATAAACAGTCACCCTGAATAACTTAACTCAGACCCAAGATACAAATATTCCATCTGTTCTCTTAAACATGGATGAACTCAAGCTTCTGTTTTAAGCTTCAGGTATGTGTGTTTCAATCTGAATAACCACAGAGGCTAGGTAGCTTTTAAATGATCATGAGGGAAGAAAAGAAACGTGGAAATAGAGTGCAGTATTATAAAGAGAAAAGGCATAAATTAGAACAGGGGGATGAAATGGGAAAGGGGAGGGGAGGTCATGATAAAATGGGGATGGGAAGGTGCATGAACAATAAAGGTCTTCTGAGACGTCATATGGAAACCCACTAATGTAGAAGCATCCTGAAACACACACATGCATGAAAGAAATCTAAACGGAGTCACCATACTGTGGGAGAGACGATGCCTAACAGACATCTTATGACACCCAGTAAAACCTTCGGTACTAGGAGTAGGAATGGTTTACGTCTTACTGAGTTGTTGGCCAAAAGACTCCACAAAACATTTTGAATATTGCCAAAGCTGTTGGATACTCTCCATAACCTGCTGGTAAAGCTCCAATGCTGAAGATGCAACTTATTTATGTCAGCAAACATGGAGAAATAGTGGTGGTGCCCAACTGGAATGGCATACCACATAGGAAATGTAATCAAAATAACACAACAGGTATGTTCCCCACACAAATAATCTGATTTTAGTTTCCACCTTTAGCATGTTCTATTTTTATTATTACTGCATACTAGGGAATGATATCTGCGAATGTTGAATTTCTTCAATTGTCTTTTCATTACAGGTAAAGATGACTGAATGATTTTTCTCCTTCAGTGAATCACAGCCCTGGAACAAACTCAAGTCTCTTTGTGAGGTATGTGACTTATCCTAGAGAGACTATGCACAAGCTGTTCACCCAGGATAGGGCACTGATGATAGGCCCAAGAAATCATTGCACCAAAATCCAGCTGAGTAAACCAGTTTACTAGAGTTACTTCTAGGAGCATAGAGGGCTCAAAGGCAGCCACATCCCTGAAAAGCCTACGCTGGCAGGAGTTGAGGCAAGAGAGTTGCATCTCTATCAGGCAATCAGCCAATAAGAGACTCTCTTCTCCCCAGCAATTGTTACCTGCTGATACAGCTTTGGGGAGGGTCCTGTAACTGTCAAGTTTCACATGCTCCCTAGAGCCATAGGCCCCCTAGAAGGGAATGTTTCAGTTCTGAGGAAATAGCTGCACAGTATCATGTTAGCTCGTTATTTTAATATGCTATGGAACTGTCCTTGATGATATTTAATGTGGCATTGTGTGGTGACGTTTATGAGTGATGTTGAGCCAAAGTTCAGGGATTGATACATCATTGACAGGATGGTCTGTACTAATATTGTGATTTTCCATTACACTAGTTCAACTTAACTGGCTTTGGAATTACATGAGTTTGAAAATCGAGATAGCTGTAACTGGATGTTTTTGCAAGAAACAACTTTTGAGAATTGAATGTTTTGTATAAAACATACATTCTATTAAAGTTACAATCTTATCCAGGTTTCTGAGGACTACTATACATTTGTACAGCATTTTCTGGTTATTTCCTCTTCTAATTTGCAGAGAATTGAACAGGATACCCTTGTGTCTTTTATATTACATTGATTTCATGATGATCTGTCCTTCAATCCTTTCTTGCTCTTATATTTGCACTTTCCCCTGCTTTTGGAGTTCTTCAAATCACTTTTACCTTATCTAATTCATGTTTATGTCGAAGAAAAGGTTTGACTGCATTTATCCAGTCTGTCTGTTTCCTAAATCGGTGCTTTACTCTTGTGTCTCTATGGGTTTTTCTGTGTACATTTCACTTATTCTGATATCTTTAAAGCTTCTCGAGCTAGATGCTCAACTGCTTCATCCTATTTTTGTTCACGTATTTAAGACCACATCTCTGAAGATGCCGCCTACCTGAACTTTCAGATGTTAATACACAGAGTTTTCATCAGTGTTTTTAGGCATTCTGCAGTTTTAATCGATGTATTTTCTTTGAGCTAAAAGTTATTTAGGATATAATATTATAATTTCTAAAAGAAAAGGCCTTTGGTTATTTGTTCTGTTTTTTCTTTGTTTGTTTGTTTTGTCTTTTGCCTAAAACTTTCCAAGTCTAGTTATATTGTGATAAAAGAATTCTCTCTCTCTCTCTCTCTCTCTCTCTCTCTCTCTCTCTCTCTCTCTCTCTCTCTCTCCTTCCCCTTCCCCCCTCTCTCTCACTCTCTCACTCTCTATCTCACACACACACACACACACATGCAAGCACATGCACACACTGCACATGCATGTGTTGTATATTTTTTTCTCCACCTGTTTAGTTCATCATGATAGTTTTTGACAGTTTTTGACAGTGATTCTAGGACAGTTGAAAATGAAACGTAGCCGGGCAGTGGTGGCGCACGCCTTTAATCCCAGCACTTGGGAGGCAGAGGCAGGCGGATTTCTGAGTTCGAGGCCGGCCTGGTCTACAGAGTGAGTTCCAGGACAGCCAGGGCTATACAGAGAAACCCTGTCTCAAAAAAAAAAAAAAATGAAACGTGTTGTTTATTTATGTGGCGCACATTCTTATACAGACACGTGTAGATACAAAACACAAGTTCTTTGGCATCGACATTAATTTGTCTATAGTGATTCGGTCCACCTACCAGTTTATTAAAGTCTCCTGTTTTCTCACTTGCTAAGTTTTATCTTCAAGTGTCTTTAGAGCACGCCACAGGGGATGCTGTGGCAGTGCTGTTGTTACTGATGCTGCTGCAGATGCACATTTACGGATTGCCCTCTCCGTGCCAGAAAACGTGTTATTTCCTGGTCCAGAGTGTATTGTCCTTCCACTAATAGCACATAAATATAAGCACTCATGCTTTCTCTAAACTGAGATAATGCCTCCAAATTCATTTTCAAACTTGGCTTTGTCCCGCTCAAATCTCCATTCACCATGACCAAGCAGTAAAGCCAGACTTTGAACATATCAGGTAACACGGCTTCAGACTCACAGAAAGCAGCAAAGTTTATTTTTAAGGGTAACCAAGGAACGCCTTTGCGCAGATTTGAGTTGTGAATGCATTAACTAGCTGTCATAATGGAAGACTAATGCATACCACGTGCCATATAGTATTCCATGTTTTGAGAGAAAATGCATAACTATAACTATTCAGGTAATATTAATTACATAGGTGATTTATAATATAAAATATATACAGTTAATGATGGAAGTTCCCTTCTAGAGTTCAGCTTTTATTCCTCTCCCTGTAAATGTCTAGTGTCAATACTTGGTGAGCATCCTGTTTATTTGGGCACATATGTACTATGTCAGTTAAAATAATACCCGTATACTAAGAAGAAATGTCACCTCATTCTGTTTAATTGCTATGGGCCAAGTGTAGACCTATGATTGTTTATTGATAATTAATAGCTATTAATGCCCAGCTTCTCACTTTCTACAGACAATAGTGCAGTAAACATTTGAGGAGCTGAACAAATTTCATGCAAACTCATGAGAGGACTTTGGTTGACAAAAGTTTCAAGTATGTCCACTTGTAGCCCTGGGCCATATGCATCAGAGGAGAGTTATGGAAGTGGCCCAACACATTTGTAGATGGCATTGTCCTGCAACAATGTCAAAAGGTTGGACAGCCCTGAAACTGAAAGTCAATGGACCCCATTTCATCCCCTCTTTCTTTCAGCCTTCCCTAACAGACTTCCTCCTCCGGAGGCTGGTCCCCTTCACTTAATACAGCCAAGGGCTCAGAGAGCATCCTGTTCTCTTACCCACACCAGGAATAACAGGCACTGCTTCCACTCTGATTGCTAAGGCAGAGTCGGAGACTCTCTCTGGTTTGATTAGTTTGGACTGTGTATCCATTTCTACATCATCAGTACCATGCCCAGAGAGATAGTCTCTTCACTGACTTCAGGCATATAGTTCTGTGGGACTGTGATAAGAGACCCCCTACCCAGAAGAGTTGATTGCCAAACAGAAATAACATACAATTGACATGAGTGTCCACCAAAGAGCGTTATTCATTTCAATAGATCAAATTCAAATTACCTTCCAGAAAGGCTGTCTAATTTACACTACCACCAACCATGTGTGAAAGTAGCTGTTTCCCAACATCCTCACCAATGTTTTCTAACGTTTATATTTTACTCATAGTTACCTAATTTCAAGTTTATGAGTGTCTCTTCATGTGTTTATTGGCGTTTGGTATTTCTCCTGTAAATTGCCTATTTATATAGCCTCTACACACATTTTTGAATGATTTATAGACGCCCCATATATGCTCTACACAATAATCAATCAACCATTAAATGTGCTGTGAAGAATTCTCGCAGCATGTTACACGTCTTTTAAATTTATCATGATTTTTATTGTGCAGGGATGATTTTTAATTTTTATGAGGTTTTATATGTCAGTCATTTTCTTGTATGGCTTCTGGCACTTATGTCCTATTAGGAAAGCCTTTTCTACTTTGAATGTTGTAAAAACATACTACATTGTAGTCTCCTGAACACTTCTAAGTTCCTTTTGTATTCAGCTACTCAACTCGTTTGATGTTTATTTGTATGGTTGGTCAAAAGAAAGAGTGTGCTCTTTCTTTTTCTGAATCAAAATCCAATTTCCTAGCATTATTTATTGCCTAGGTTACACTTTCCCATGAGTTTGAAATCTCCCTTCATTATAATCTATATTGAAACAGATGCCACTTAAATCTGCTCTGCTCCCTACTGTATCCATTCCCACCACGGTCTACCACACTGTTTGTTTTATTGTTTCTTAATTAGCATATGTGATCATGGGTTTTATTATATCATGGTATGTAAACATGGATACTCATATTCATGCTCTCCTATGTTATACTGCCTCCTGCCAGTACCCTTTCTTCTCTCAGATCATCTCCTTTCTGCCTTCATGTAGTATGTATTAATATCTTCATGTAATATATTAATCTAGATTCCAAATAGTTAAAAAAAACATGATATTTGTCTTAGTCTTACCTGATTATCTTGGTATGATGACCTCCAGTTTCATCTAGTTTTTTGCAAATGTCATAACTTCACTTCATTTGTGACTGAATGATACTCCATTGTGTATATATGTATCTCATCTCCATCACGTTTCCCATCTATAATGTAGATATAAGTATCTATGATGATTCTCTATGTGTGTATATATATATATGTATCTCATCTCCATCACGTTTCTCATCTATAATGTAGATATAAGTATCTATGATGATTCTCTATGTATGTATGTGTGTATATTTATATATATATATATATATATATATATGTATCTCATTTCCATCATGTTTTGTCTATGCCCCCCGGGGTACCCTGACCTGCAGGGATAAGGAACAAGAGGCAGCAATCCCTTCCTGAGTGACTTAATCAGGCTTTTTATTTATTTTAAGGGAAAGTAACATTAGGTAGGGGCAAGACAAAACAAAACGTTACAAGAGATTAAAAGGGAGGAGGAACAACCTTTTATCCTGAGTGAATGTTAATTGCTACTAAGTCCTGAGCCTAGATAAACCCATGCCAATATTACAGAGAAAGTCTGAGACCCCTGGGCTAAAAACCCCAAAGTAAAAAACGTCTTTAAGCCAAAGCCTCCAAGGCAGAATTATAAAACTGCCTTCCTAAGCCAGTGGGAGAAAAAGGCAGGACTGCCTTTCATGGCAAGACTGCCACACACGTCCTCAGAGCAGCAGTCTTTTATAGACCTGAATGACGTCATAACTGTCAGATGGCTAAAACTGCTTCTAATTGGTCAAGCCAAATGAGACACAGTTGGCCACGCCCCCAGCCTGTCAGTTGGGGCTTTCTGAAGCTGCCAACCGCGTTTGGCTTTTAAAGAGACATGCTCACTACAATGTTTCCCATCTATAACGTAGATGTAAGTATGTATGATGATTCTCTATCTTGAGGACTCTTACTGGTGCCACAACACATAGGTGTGCAAGTGTTTATGGTATGATGACTTAGACTCCTCTGGGTTTATGTGCAGGAGTACCATAGCTAAGTCAGAGAGCTCACGACTTAACTCCTTGCCACAACACCTAAGGTTCTCAGGTGTGTTCATGATTATTTTCCAGCCTTCTCACCCATTTTCTAGCTCTTGCTTGGGATTTTGGTGAAATCAAATGAAGGTCCTACCAAATGACAGAGCTTGAGTCTTCCTTTTCTTCTTTCTGGAATGCCCCGCCCTCCTTCTCCATCCACCCCTCAGCACTCAGCTCTGTCAGAGCTCTAACAACCAGTTCCTTAACCCCAGCTAGGCTCCCATATGCTCCTTGCCAGTCACCTTCCCTTGCTTTAGACTGACAGGGTAACGGTAACTTCTTCCTACTCCCCTGTAAAAGACTTTGATTCTCTTCTTTAAGCTATTCATATTCAGAAATATCTAGTTTATTTATTGTTACTGATGATCAGAGACTTGTGCCTGGCCTTGGAAGATTTTCTTCATCCAACAGGTTACACATGGCCCACCCAGCTCATCACCCAGACCAACTGATACAAGAGGGTATAAGCTCATCTCTTTGCTTCCAGGTAGTGCCAAGTCTACGAAGTGAGTCACACAGCACAGGGCCCCAGACCACACCCTTGGTAAGTAACTTCCCCCAATCTCCCTGCTTTCTTTCCCCCTCCATTCAAACCATGTTTCCTCTGTAAACCACAGGAGTCAAGTCCTTCTCGGGCTCTGCTTCCATAAGACCCAGCCCAACACTCTGTCTGGCAACTGCACTATTTCTCTATCAAGAAAAATTTCTCCAAGCATCTTTATCTAAATTTAATGTTTAGGGAGATGAAGTCAGGAGCTTGAAAGCTGTCTCAGCACTTAAGATCACCTCTTCTGAAGGACCTGGGTGTGATTCCTAATAGCCACATGGCAACTCACAGCCATCTGTAATCAACTTTCCCAGGGATCTGATGCCCTCTTACAGTTTCTGTGGGCAACAGGCATACACATGATACACATATATACATGCAGGCAAAATACACACACACACACACACACATATAAATTAAATATTTGCTGCCTTGAGCATCTACATCCCCATACCCTCCTGAACATAACTCCATGAGATCTTCATGTCCACCCACAGGGAGAGCTCCTTTGTCACACACAATCCCCACATCTGAACCTTATGTTCCCATGTCCAATATTCACCTTGCCAGTCTAGCTGTATTTGACAGAATTGGTGATTCCCTCTTGATGATGCTGTCTTCTCCATACTCCAGCCAATACACTATCCTATCAGTCTTCCTTTATCTCTTTCAACTGTTTCCTCAACTTTCAAATTTCTAAATTTTGTTTCTTCAAGACATGATCTGTGAGCTTCTGCTTCTTTACCCACATGACTCGCGGTATGAATTGTCTCACATGGTAACTGATATTGTTAGACTTCCATCTCCAGCCCTGAATCCACTCTGATCCCCAGAACTACAGTCCCACTCTATCTATAGTCATACTACATATACATATACATATACATATACATATACATATACATATACATATACATATACATATACATATACAAATACATATATATACATATATATATACACAAATGCCAACAGATATCTCAGATTTAATATGTTTAAAACAAATGCACTATTTGTGACTGTACCCTAGCCCAGACATGCTTCCCTTCCTACAACCACACCTCCCTAGCTCAATAAATATCAGCCTTCCCTTTTGATAGCATAAAATATAAAGTTTGAGATTGTTATGTCTTTCATTCTCCTGTGCTTCCCCGCACAGAATTTATTGAGAAATCTAGCCAACGT
>JADRCC010575677.1:9191-22239 GCA_019843855.1 Hylomyscus alleni
GAGGAGGAGGAGGAAGAGAAGGAGGAGGAGGAGGAAGAGGAGGAGGAAGGGGAGGAGGAGGAAGCAGAAGCACCAGACAGAAAATCCCTTCTGGGAAGAAAGTCACAATAAATGTTTTTGCTGACACCTTGAAACAGGATATCCATCCCTTCTTTCCTTACCATTTCCTTTACATCCATTAGAAATCAGATTTCCTATTAAGTTGTGCTCTACATCTGAGTGTCACCTGTACCTGGGCTTTTTGACTATTTTATGCATTCTTATTTCTACTCTCCTTCTCTACCCTTATCCTTTCCAAGCCCCCAACACTAGATAGGAAAGAAAGAATAGAGAAGAAATGGGGTATCAATATCATTAGACTACTTCCTTCTGGTTAGGGGCATCGAGTTCCTTGGGGTAATTTCGATCTTCATTGTAGTTAGATCATCTCTAACAAGCAACTAGCAAATAGCAAACAGCAAGAGCAGCAGCTGGAGTAGCAGCAGCAACAGCCTCACCCTGCTTGGAGCTCTTACAGTTATATATCTGTACTGGCTGGTTTTGTGTGCCAACTTGACCCAGTTATCACAGAGAAGGGAGCTTCAGTTGGGGAAGTGCCTCCATGAGATCCAGCTCTGGGGCATTTTCTCAATTACTGATCAAGGGGGGAGGGCCCCTTGTGGGTGGTGCCATCCCTTGGTTGGAAGTCTTGAGTTCTATAAGATAGCAGGCTGAGCAAGCCTGGGAAGCAAGCCAGTAAGGAACATCCCTCCATGACCTCTGCATCAGCTCCTGCTTCCTGACCTGCTTGAGTTCCAGTCCTGCCTTCCTTTGGTGATCAACAGCAATGTGGAAGTAAACTGAATAAACCCTTTCCTTCCCAACTTGCTTCTTGGTCATGATGTTTGTGCAGGAATAGAAACCCTGACTAAGACAATACCCTTTCTAGAGTCCCCAGATTCCCAAACTTCACACACTTCCCAAAAGTATCTGCAGCTAGTAAAATCATGCCTGTGCCAGAGGAAAGGCTAGTCATAGTCAGCTGCTGTGAACAATTTAAAGCACACCAGGTCCTACATCTGGGATTAAAATAAAAACATTTCCATAGTATTTCTATGATTTTAAAGAACTTGAAATTCCCATTATAGTTCTTTGTATACATATTATGTTTTTAGTTTTGCATTTTTTTGGGATTTATGTAGGTGTCTCTGCATCTATCTGTGTTTTTAATTTGTTTTTGTTTCTTCAGATTGCAAGATGAAAACCTTGCTTTTTTTTCGTTTTTATTTATTATTATTATTAATTATTATTATTATATGCTTCTTTGTATTGTAACAAGAGAGAGAAGAAAGGGTATGTATTGGTTCACTGGGAAAGTGGAGAGGACCTTGTATGTGAAACCATAATCAGGATATATTATATTTTAAAATTTTTAAATAAATGTACACTAAACAGTAGTTTTATATATTTTTGGTTATAATAGAAACCTGTAAGTCAAAGTAAGAAAAGGGAGTGAACAGCAGCTGAAGGGATGTCATGGTTAAAAGAGGATCACGAGCAAGTGAAGTGAAGAAAAGGGAAGGAGAAGTGAAGAAAAGGGAAGCTGTGGTAGAGTCAGTACATAACAAAAGACACCATCACCACTACAAACGAAAACTACCAACTAGGAAGAGAATTGTGTCAATGCAATACTTGCCAGAGAATATCCCACACATTATCCAGAGTTAATTATAATCGCTTTAATCTAAAATTGATTATACAGTTGCAGATATATATATCTGTATATCTATCTATCTATCTATCTATCTATCTATCTATCTATCTATCTGTATATACACAACACATACCCTGAAATGCGTTTCTAGTCACCTTTCTTGAGTTCTCAAGTTTGTTAATGTTATTTTTTAGAATTACAGTTATAACATCTTTCAGAAATATAACCAAGACAATTAATCAGAATTTCCTTGATTCTTGTATTAGTGCTTAAATCCCTCTATCCATTTGCTTAATTATTTATTTTCAGGTTTTATTTACTCATTCACTGAAAAGAACTTCTTCCAGCATTATTTCTGTGCAAACCGAGTTAGATACTAAGATACAGAAACCAAGGTAGAGGCTTCATGCCAAAGCGTTTTATACTGTATTGGGAGAGATCCAGATGTTAACAAATAGCCTTGGCAGCAGGGGAGAACGGAATCAATACTACATAAAAGTATATGTGAGGGACTTTGGGAGTATTAAGGGAGTGATTAATTGTGCTTCAAAAGATAGAAGGAGAAGAAAGCACTTAAGCTGAAGTCTGAATGTAAAGCATTTCAGGGATCAGGGAAAAGGGAAAGAAGAGCCATCTAAATTTTATTGCTTCATTATAGTTCATCAGTTTGTTCAATTTCTTTCCCATCTTTTAAAAATAATATCATTGCTATAATTCTTGAGAACTTAATATTTAGAAGTACAAAATAAAATATTATGAAACTACCTTTTAACTGTCTTGTTAGGACCTAATCATATACTTGTAACGCAATGGAAAGAGATACACATATGTCTGTGCACACAAAATTAATAGACCTGTGCTTAGTTTTGCTCAGACTCTGTTAGTTTAGTTGTTATTGTAATTGTTTTTGTTTGTTTGTTTTCAATGTGATACAAACTAGAATTATCTAAGAGAAAACCTCAACTGAGAAAATACCCACCTCAGATTAGCATATAGGCAAATAGGTGAGACTTTCTTTTTTTGGGATTATTGTGAGACCCTTCCACTCCCATCCCAGCCCTCCCTGCCTACTGTGGGCAGTGCCTTCTCTTAGTAGGTGGTTCTAGGTTGTATATAGAAGCACATTTAGCAACACTGGAGGAATCAGCCTAAAAGCAGAATTCCTCTATGGCGTCTGCTTCAATTTCTAACTTCAGGTTCCTGAGTTGATTTCCCTGTGTTGAGTTCCCTGCGTTGAGTTCCCATCCTGACTTTCCTTCATGGTGAACTTTGATTGGGACACAATCTAAATGAACTGTCTCTTCTCCAAGTAGCTTTTGGTCATGGTATTTATCACAACAGAAAAACAAACAAGCAAACAATTAATCTAGGCTCCTATAACAAAAATACACCATACACTATAACAACAAAAGCAAATTTGTTTTGTGAAAGTTTTGGAGGCTGGAAAGGCTAAGTTCAGGATCATAATAAGGTTTGGTTTGTTGACTCCTTCTGATGGAGATGAGAGTATAACAAAGGATAACCCTTACTCTTTTTATAGGTTCACATGTTCTATCAGGTCAGGGGCATATTCTTAGAGCATCCATTATATTTAACTATGTCCTGAAGGCACGGTCTCAAATATAATCCTAATGAATGAAAGTTTTCACACAAGAATTTTATAAGAATACAATCCTAAAGGTGGCCTTCAGTCATAGACTAAACAAAATGAGTAAATACATAAAATATGTAGTATGTAATTACTTTGTGGCAAACATCACTTTTGGTTTTTAGAGATAACAGTGAGGCACTCTAAGTTATATTAGGTTAATATTTTGTTGTGGGAAGAACTAACTTTAAAATATGATAAGTAAATGGATTGAAATGTTTGTGGATGAAACCAAGTTCTATAAAGTAAATAAGTACAGTGATTAGCTGGAAAAGGAAAGGAATACACTTTAAAATAACTTAAAACTTCACAGTCTGTCTCAGGAGGTAGTATTTGGACTGAGATAAAATGAATGAAATTTCCAGCCATGTGAAGATAAGCGGAAATAATTTTCTAGGCAGAAGCACCAGTATGCGCATAAACCTTGAGGAAGCAAAGCCCCACATTCTAGGAAATGAAGAGTAGCCATTCTGGCTGAAAAAATCCATTGGAATAGGTCAGGGTCAGATTCTCTGAATTCTGAGAAGCAATGGTAGGCAACTAAAAATTTACTTACGAGTGATAGGAAATCACAGAAGGGTTCTATGCAGATTAATAACATACTACATATGTTTTTAAAATATTTTTTTTGGTTGCTGTGTACAGGGATTGTATTGAGGAGCACAGAGATGGAAATAAATGTATCACTTAATAAATGTATCACTTTAACATAAATTAGAAAAGGATATCTATTTCTTGAAATTCTCTAAATCCATCTCTCAGAAAATTGTACTGTAAATATTTTATAAGAACTTACTTTTTTTTAATGCTTTTGTAAATTACTTTTATCTTTATACAATCCAGTCAATGCCCCTCTACTGGTCAGCCCTCCCAGAGTTATTCATCCCATTCATCCTCCCAGTGTCTCTAAGAGGATAACCCCCCCCACACACACACACACACACGCACATGTCAGGCCTCTCCACTCCCTGGGGCCTAAAGTCTCTTGAGGGTTAGACATATCTTCTCCCACTAAATCCAAACTAGGTAGCCCTCTGCTGTATATGTGTCAGGAGCCTCAGACCAGCTTTTGTATGTTGCCTGGTTGGTAGCTCAATGTCTGAGAGATCTGAGACTACTGGTCTTCCTATGGTGTCACCCTCCTCCTCAGCTTCTTCCAGCTTTTCCCTAATTCAAACACAGGGGTCCTGAACTTCATCTCAATGGTTGAGTGTAAGTATTTGCATCTGTCTCAGTCAGCTGCTTGTTGGGCCTCTCAGAGAATGGCCATTCAAGTTTTCTATCTACAAGAACACCATAACATCAGTAATAGTGTCAGGTCTTGGAGCGCCCCCTTTAGAACCAGTGACATTACTTCTATCTTACTAAAAATACTAAGAGAATAATGCACCTTGGTTTGTATGTGAACCTGGATATGGACATGGACATGGACAGGTATGCACATGGAGACATTTAGGAAATCAGGGGATCACATGAAAGCCTTGTTCATTTCTCAGTGAAAAGAATAGAGTTGGATGACATTCCATATCCTGGTCTTTAGTAGAGATGGAAAAAAAGCAGAATGACTACAAATTGTTGTTGATGGACCTGGTGCTATATTTGTGAACCAATAGCCTAATGAGTAAAGGAATCAATCATTGGGCAAGTAGTCAGGACTTCTGGGTTGGAGAGAGGAAGAGAGGAAGCAGGAGAGAGTTAGGTCTTTTTTGGGCAGACATAGCATAAGGACAAGATGTAACTACAAGTGTTTCCTGGTTTCAAAGGTGGATCCGTCAGGATTCCCTGCAGGAGAATTTAGATTTAATAAGGCTTACAGATTACGATTTTTGTTGTTGCACCCAGCGATTGAGTTATCATTGTTTCTGAACTAAGACTGTGTGGCATTTTCCTTCACATAGTAATTTGACTGAGTTCAAGAGAAAAAAGTACAGCCACAAAGCATGGGTTTGCCAAATGTGTACCACAAAGGCTGTGGGGGATTTGAAGCATGGTGCTGGCATGGTAACAACCCACCAGTGGGAATTGAGTGAGCTGGGTGGAGAGATTTTGAAGCAATGAATCAGAGTCTCAATGAGATAAAAACAGGTCGGCCATTGCCCACCAGTGCATGGCAGGCCAGGCCACCAGGGCTGAGTCGCAAGCATGAGAACGAGCCAGGCCTTTTTAAAAAAATATTTTGCACAAAAAATATTTTTGATAAATTTATAGGATTTTAGAGTTTGTATATATGATATTATAAATTATACCAGGTTATAGATTTGAATCATGGAGCTAGAAAAATGAAAAAAAGGTTTGATTTTACTTTTATTGGTGCAGTTGTTGATGACAATTGAGGAGAGAGCCAATAATTTTGATAGGTACACAATTATTTCAGGTTAAGTATTTTCATGATAGCAAGCAAGATGACTGCCTGTAAGTCATTATCATTGAATGATGACAGCAAATGAAGTCACAATTATCAAGAATTGTAATTGCCAACCAAAGTGTTCAGACATCAAAGCTCAAAAACTGTGAGTTATTGCATATATGCAAAATAAGAATGGAAAATACACTTGTTGTTATTTTATTTTAGCAATTCTTTGAGACCTTCATACATTGTATTTCTTTTGTAATCACCCCTCCTTCTCCTTCACAGTCATTCCAGAGACCCAACTCATTCTCATTTTTTTGTCTTCTTTTTAAATTATTTGAACAATCTATCTAATTTCAGTCTGTGCTTCCTATATATTCATGAGCTGTAACCATCTGGTTGTCCTATCAGGGACCAAACCTTCAAATAAATTTTGACTGACTTGATCTTGTGCAAGTCTTGTGTAGGCAATCACAGGCCACTGTGTGTTTGTGAGCTCAGTGGTCCTGTCATGCCCAGATGATATTATTTTCAGTTTTGTCCTCCTTAAGCTCTGGATCTTACTATCTTCCTGATCTCTTCTGTCTCTGAGCTTTGGTAGGGAAAGGTAAATAATATAGGCTAGCTCCACAAAAGGAAATGGATGTCTGCTACTGTAAATCTAGCCAAGAATCCATGGTTGGGGCTCACAGGCCCACAGGGTAAACCTGTTACTATTATAGTGCTAAAGAAATACCATATCAAGCTAATGATCTTTAAATTCAAATCTCTGTGCCCATGGATTAGTAGGGCTCTCAGGCCTCACCAGGGAAGTTTTCTCCTGCAGGGATCAACTGTTAGCTTAGAATCTCACAAGTTATCAATGTGCAAAGAATAAATGTCAGTAGAATGCTCAGCCATAAATGAAAGCTATTTTTATTCACTTACTTAAAATTCTGAATTGTGCCTACCTGTAATCAGGCAAATGCATTTCAATTTGATTGAAGAAGAAATTAACACAGGTGCTGTTGGCTGGTGCATAGACACCCATAGGGTTTCTTCAAGAGTCTGTCTTACTTTTCTGTCCTCTTGACTCTCAACTCTACTTTGTTGTTGTTGTTGTTGTTGTTGTTCTCCTCCTCCTCCTCCTCCTCCTCATCCTCCTCTTCCTCCTCCTCCTTCTCCTTCTCCTCCTCCTTCTCCTCCTCCTTCTCCTCCTCCTTCTCTTTCTCCTTCTCCTTTTTTTTCAAGACAGGGTTTCTCTGTGTAGCCCTGGCTGTCCTGGAACTCACTCTGTAGACCAGGCTGGCCTTGAACTCAGAAATCCGGAAAGGCAGATTCTGAGTTCAAGGCCAGTGTAGTCTACAGAGTGAATTCCAGGGCTACACAGAGAAACCCTGTCCCGAAAAAAACAAAAAAACAAAACAAAACAGAATCTGCCTTTCTTTGCCTCCCAAGTGCTGGGATTAAAGGCATGCACCACCACCAGCCAGCTACTTTGTTCTTCTGTAGCAAACTATGATGAGGTGATAACTGTGAGAAGTCATTGTCATTATTTATCTTTATCAATAAAGAAAATTAAGAATACTTATATATTAGGATGTTAGTCACAGAATCAGATTACAGATTATCTTCAGACTGACACCTTCTAATTAAAAGGATCTACTTCCCAGGTTTGTTACATCTGAAAAAATGAATGGTAGACTTTGACAAGGAACTAGTGCTATACTACTCCTGGGCATGCATGCAAAAGATGCTGCACAACAACATGTTCTCTACTATGTTTAAAACAACTTTATTTATAAAACCGGAAACTGGAAACAATTCATATGTTCCACAACTGAAGAATGGATAAGAAAATATAATTCATTCATAAACAAGGATATCATGAAATGTGTAGGCAAATAGATGGAGCTAGAAAATATCATCTGAGTAAGGTAACCCAGACCCAAAAGTACATGCATGGTATGTAGATATTAGCCATAAAGTACAGGACAACTATGAAATATTCCACAGACCCAAAGAAGGCAAATAAGAAGAGTCCAAGGAAGGTTAATAGAATGTTTCTCAGAGAGGGAAATAAAGTAGATATTAGAGGTAGATGGAGGGAGTAAACTTTGTGGGAGAGGGGATGGGGAGAGAAATGAGGAAGTTGTATCTGGTATAGGGAGAGCAGGAGAGAAAGAACTGGAAATCAGAGGTGGGTGTTAGGGTGGCCATCTCTAGGACATGTCAGAGTCCTGGAACCTGTTGGGAGCGGGGCAGAAATCTATGAGGTTGACTCTAGGTGAGAGTCCTAGTGGTCGGAGATGTAGAGTTTGAAATAGCCATCTCCTGTAGTCAGACAAGACTGCAGGTGTACAGATAAAGACAGCAACCCAAAACCTTTGACCCAAAATATTTCTGCCTACAATATATGCAGAGACAAATATGGAATAGATATAGAGGAAATGGTCAGCCAATGACTGGCCTAGTTTGAGACCCATTCCATGTGCAAGAACCAGTTCCTGATACTATTAATGATGATCTGTTTTACTTGCAGACAGGATTTTATTATAACTGAGAGTCTCTATCTAGCCACTGATTGGAACAGATGCAGAGACCCACAACCAAGCTTTAGATGGAGCTCAGTGAATCTTGGGGCAAAGATTTAGAGACTTGAAGAGGACAGGGACTTCACAAGAAGACCAACAGCACCAAATAACTTGCACCCTTAGGGGTTTCCAGAGACCAACAACCAAAGAGTGGCATGGACTTGAATAGGCTCTGCAGATATATGTAGCAGATGTGCAACTTGGTCTTCATGTGGTTCCCATAGCAAATGTAGTGGGGTTCTTTCTCTAAATTGATTGCCTACCTGTGGATCCTGTTCCCCTAATCAGGCTGTCTCTTCTTGCCTCAGTGGAAGAGGATGTATCTAATCCTGCAGTGACTTGATATCCGTGGATGGGATGATACCCAGGGAATGCTCAGTGTAGAATGGCAAGTCAGAATGGAGACAGGAGCTGTATGAAGGGGGACTGGGAGGAAGGTGTGGATGATAGAAGGATGTAAAGTGAAAAAAAATTAATGAAGCAACTATAATCTTATATATAATGAGATATTGTAAATATTAGGATTGTATAAGTAAATTCTAAGTTATGTCTTAGTCTTACTTTCAGGAAAAGAAAAAAACAAGAAATTCAAATGTATGTCGAAGATAGATATTTCTTCAAAATATTCATTTTATTCCTTTCAGATATAGACTTAGTGATGGGATTGCTGGATCATATGATGGTTCTTTAATTTTGAAGAAACTTCCATACTGTTTTCTATGTTTGTATAAATTTATCTTTCATAGGTTCGTGCCATCTCATAATACAATACTTATCCAATCCAACTTCAAAAATCCTCATAATCTTACAGTTCCTATACTATAACTGAAATTAAAAGCTGAGGATGAGTCAATCTCTTAGCTGAAGCTTCTGAGAAGTTTTAGTAAATATTGTACAAATTCAATATACAATATCGCTGAGAAAACATTTCCATTTCCAACAATGAGAAGCAGAAGCCCAACGAAGGCTGAAAAATGTAAGGCAATTTGAAAATGTAACAGGACCATGGCAAATCTTGCAGCTCATATCCTGCATCTAGGCTTGTGGTAGTATGGTCTGGACTTAAAGAGGCATGGGAAGCCTCTTATAACATTATGGCCAGCAGCTTTGGTGGCTTCTTCCTTAGCCAGTTTCACTTACTTACTTCAGCTTTTCTTAACAGATGTTACATGTTCCTGGTTTCAGTTTTATAATATCTTGTACAACAACTCCCTCATGAGCTCATAAAGGAAACTAGACAAGGCTACATACTGCCTTCCCTGCATGGGCTTTCCAGACCCATGGGTTAAGACAAAATAGTCCTGAAACTTTTGTATATGCAGTAGGAGAAAACTTAGTACTAGTTGAATAACGACACCACAATCCACTCAAGATGTTTTCTAGCACCTTGGATATTAGCTTCGGGGGATTCAAAGTTGACACTAAAGAAACACATTTCCAGGCTTCCATTTTCCAGTAGAATAGCATAGAAGGTTTTTATTTTCAGGTATTATTTCTTTGTTTTTTTCATATAGGACATAGAGTTTCAGCTCTTCTTAATCATACTATTTAGCTAAGGAGAACTTTAGTCTCATGATTTATGTACCTCCATCTCTCAAGAGATGCGGTTGTAGGCATAGACCACAATACTCTGGAGGCATTCTTCTTTTAAATGCATGCTTTTCAGTTTTATATATTGGAGTCTTTGATGGTCTTAAGGTTCCTCAGAATAGCTTTCCTGCTATAGAGGGCAAAGTATGTGGTTTCTTTATGTTGCTGCTGTCCTGTTTAGCAATCGAACATTTTGTCTATATTTTCCTTGTACACTATGTTAACAGTGTTCATACTGCTTTCTTCAACAAAGCAACATTTTTATATATTTCTACTCTACCGTGGACTCCCCTAGAACTTTATCTGGAATTAATGAGCAGCATCCATAGCTTTGCTGTTTGTGAAACTTTCTCTGTCAAACAGATTAGTCCCTTTCTATCAAATTCATATTTCCATGGGATCAGTTTCTCTTTCATTTCTGGGTTTAGATTTTGGATCTTATTCTCCAAAATTTTTATTAGCTTTGTGTCTGCCAACATTTACAAAAGGAACTCATAATGTTTCTATTGTTTTCCTAGTGTAAATGTCATTTATTCATGATCTGGTCTTTATTGTTTTGTTTCTTTTAATAGGCCTGGGATCAGTTTGTTATTCACTGGATGATTTAAGTGCCTCTTTAAGTTGATGATATCAACACCCCTTTCTGTACTGTCATTTATTCTTATGACTCTCCCGCCTCTACTCCTTGGAAGTGATTTTGTAGCACATGTACATTTTGACATGTGTGCTTCTATTTTTATATTCTGACTGTATTTTAAATTTCACACATGTTTACTTACTGATAAAGAATCATGCTGGTTTGTTTTGTGTCAACTTGACACAAATTCCTGGAAACCTGAGGAAATTGCTTGCATCAAGTTGGTCTATGGACATGTCTATGGAGAATTTTCCTGATTGCTAAACAGTGTACCAGACAACTATAGGTGGTACCATCTATGGTCAGGTGGGATGAGGCTGGATTAGAAAGATCATTGTGTAAGCTAGTAAGCAAGATTTCTTCATGGTTTTCTGTTTCAAGTTTCTGCCTTGAGTTCCTGCCTTGGCTTTCCTCACTGATGGGCTGTGAACTATAGGCTGAAATAAATTATTGCCTTTCCAAGTTGCTTCTGTACAGAGTTGTTCATTTTAGTAACAGAAAGCAAACTAGAATAGGATTACATTGCTTAATTTTCAAATATTTATGAAATTCCTGAAATTTATTTTTTATTTTTGCTTTTTTTTTCTTGTGATAAGAAAAGTTAATAAGATTTATTACTTATTACTTTTCTTATTAATTTATTCTGTGACAATTTCATAAATTATATCAAACATTATGGTCCCAAAACATTCATTCCACCATGCCCTGTTATTCTCCTCCTACCCTCATGCAAATTCCTTCAACCTACTCCTGTCTCACTTTTGTTTTGCTTTTGCTTTCGTTTTGTGGACCTCTGAGGTAAGTCAGAGCCCAACATGGTATGCAGCTAGATGTGGCAGCACCAGTGGCTATGTCACTGAAGACAATTACTTCCTGTCTTACAAAAACCATAAATGTTTTCAAGTTACTGATTTTCGTTTCATGGCTTAGCATAGTTTATATTCTTGTACACTGGAAAAGTGCCTGCGTTCTGATTTGACACTTTTAGAAGTACAAATCTCATTTGTGCAGTGTAAGTACAGCCACTGCTTTCTCTTTAGGTTTCTATTTGTGCGGAACATCTTTTCCTGACTGGTTCCTTTTATTATATGTGTATTATTTAAGTTGAAATGCATCCCTCATAAGCAGAATATAGTAGAGTCTTGGTTGACTCACTCTTCTTTAAGAAATTTTCTGAATAGTTTAATTCATTTTAGAGATAATGAAATCATTAATAAAATTAAAATCTCAATATGTAATATTACAATTTGAATTTGTATATTTCTAGTAAAGATGACATAACCAAACATGAATGATACACATAAAAATGTGTACCTCTGGTCTGTTTCATTATTTCATGTGACTGGCTGGTTAGATGTAACTTTCTTACCCATGTTTTCCAGAAAGCCAGAATAATTTTAGAAAATTCTACTATTTTTCCTACCTAGTATTGCATACTAGTAACTCTAAGAAAAGAATCCAATTAAAAGTTATAACCTAGGACTTGAGTTTAACTCTGGAAAGTGTCTGGAGCATATACACATCCTGTATATTGGTATAATCACTTAATTTCTTTGAGGCTTGTTTTCCTACTATATTTAGAGTTTAGTCTTCATCTGCCTATGCCAGGACTTGTATTTTTACCACCTACTATCCACCTGAAGCCACATAGTCATGTAAATGTATTTGATACTATATATATGCATGTACTTCTTAGTTGATAGGTAATTAATTTCTCAATAATTGCTTGAACAAATTAAAGTATATAATTATGCATAACCAGAAAGTCTGTATTAATTAATTCATATACATAATCAATGGTGTGGTTTATTTATTTATGTTAAAATTAACAGTAGTTTAGCTATATGTGAGCACTAAACATACAGAACTTGGGGGTGAATATACATTCTCACCCATGTCTCAGGAAAAAAGACAAGGTGATATTAAACCCCTAAAACAGAGCTGGTAAGCACCTCAGCCTATGGAAAGCTTTAATGTCTCACTAAGACTATACAGGGTTATTTGAACCAAAATCACTATTCAATAAATTTAAGGCTACTGTGTTTCATGAATTATTGAATGAAAACTTGATTCCAACATTATTGTACACTGTTTTTGCTGTAATAGTTGTGTAGGTGATAATACTTGTTTGTTGGTTTTATCCTTTCAACAATTATTTATTGATAACCTAGCAATCACTTAGCATAGCAAACACTTATACTTCTCTAGACATTGGGGGCAAATTAGTAAAATGAACTGTGTTTCTTTACGATACAAAAAATAACAATAATGGAATGTTCACTAGGTCCATTGTTAAAAATGGTGTATGTGAAATTAACATACCTAGCTAACTGAGAGATTTGGGTTTAAATACATTAGAGGATCTATTTTTACTACGATTTTCTGCCTGTGATCCTCTTTGATAGAACCTCTTCTTCAGATTTGATGTTGCATTTGGCGATTTGGAAGCTGTTGTTACACTATTCCAGCAGCATTGTTCCATTGTTCAGAATATATGTGTGATGAGCTCTATCACAGGATAAGTCATCTTCAATTCCCTAAACATACCAGGCAATGT
>JADRCC010575678.1:0-27562 GCA_019843855.1 Hylomyscus alleni
GGCTAAGTACAAAACTCCACGTACTGTGGAGACCAAACTCCTCAGGAGATCCCTCAGCAACGCCCCAGGAGGATGCTCTTCCGCACACCTGTGACAGAAGCGCATGAAGCCGCTCCCCTTCCCTCTCTCCATATTTGGGACTGGTTTCACCTGGCTACACATTGACCAGCAAGCACCTGTCCATTAAGGAAGGTGACAGGTTGTTCCGTGAAAAGTTAATTTGCTCCAATTCCTGTTGCGTCCCCCTTTAAGATGTGTAGACCTTTAAAAGGTGCCCAGGTGACCTTCTCACCTCGCAGGTACTTCCTTACCCACAGCGGTTTCCTGGGAATCGGCAGTGGCGCATGCAGAGCTTGCCCCCTTCCCTCTTGTTCTGTTGTTTGTTTTGCCCAAACTGCTGTGTTTGCACTGAACACAGCTAGGAATCCTGTCCCATCTCTCTCTGCCTCCTGTCTGATGTGTAAACAACATCTGAAAAACAAACCCTCAGAGCTGCCTGCCTGGACTGGGAAGTGCAGTTGCCGACTCTTGGACAGAGCCAGGTTTAGCAAAGCACATCCTTCAGGTGCATAGATATGTTGGCTTCCTACCCCCTCCCAACCTGTGTTCAAGTGGTCTTTCCTCTTAAAAATGGCTATTGTCTTTCAAACACTAATTTGTCACTGAGTATGGCTAAGCAGAAACTGTCTGGGACGTTGGGAAAAGAAGTTTTTGCTTCAGTTGAGTTCTGTGATTCCATGATTCAAGGGGAAAGGGTACAAGGTCAAATGTCCATGCATGTAATGAATGCCCAGTTAGATTATTTTGGCAAGAAGATGGTGTGAAGTAGAACTTAAGTTTATTTCGGTTTGGTTTTTCTCCTAAGAGCTGGATAGGTAGCTTTTTTGTGTGTCCTGAATAAACTTGGTAACAAGAAACTTCGATAGACTGGAAGATGGTTCAGTTGATAAAGTGGCTAGCTTGCAGAAATAAGGACTGGAGTTTGCACAGAATCCATGCAAAAAAGCCAGGTGTGCTAGTGTGTGCTTGGGATCAGGAGCATCAGGAGGATCCTTGAACCCCAGGCCAATGACAGAGGAGACTATCACAGCTAATAAGCAAACACCAAACAAAGTATAGGGGAAAATGTACCTGGAAAGAGGAAGCAGAGACACAAAAACAAAGAGGCTGCCTTCAAAAACAGAAACAGTGTGTATCGGCTGAAGGATGGCACTTGAGATTGTCTTCCCACCTCCACAATCAAGGTCCCAAATACATGCTACACACACATGTATATCTGCACACACATATGTTTTTTTCCTAAGCAAATCATTTACTAGTTGTAAATTGACATCTTAGATGTTAGTTTTACCTGTTTTGTGTACTGTTAAAGAGTTGCTGTGGACTCCCTCGGCACACTTAGATCTCAGAGAAAAGCTGGACAAAGTTGTATACATATCTAATTCCCCAGTCATGCCTAATTCTTGGCTTATTTTCATGAGTTATCTTTATGCTTGTATCTCGTTAAAACCTTCCACTTACCTTGGCTTCAAGGCTCACAGATAACACAACTTCCCACTTCCTGAAAGGTTCTGTGCACTTGGGTAGAAAACCAAATGCCCCTGAAAACCAATTTCTCTCTTTGAAAATAGGTTGGTATTTGAGATTCCTGGTGCAAATAAAACCAGGGAAACTGTGAAGGTTAGTAAAATCCAGCTCTCTCCCTAGTGTAAGACAGAAGAGAAGGATGGACCTAGCTTAGAACCAGTCCCTAACACAGTGGGTGGCTTTGGGTAGAATAAGGCACCTCACCTGTCTTAGTTTCCTTGGTCCTTACTGGAGGTCCTCTCTGATGTTCTCAGATTCTCCCATCCAGAAGGAAGCTTTCTCTATCCTCTTCTGTAGATGCCTGGATCCCAGAATACCCTTGGAGCTTACTAGTAAGGATAGTCTCCTGTGTCCTTTTCAAAATGTTGGAGAAATACAACATACATAGCTGGTTGAGTCCCAGAATCACTCCTGAGGGAAATTGCTCATCTAGGCTGTGCCACATTTGCTTGGGCTCAGTTGGTGGTTTTCAGAGTTGACAGACATGCCCATTCTTCATACTTGGGGCCAATATCAGCAGACAAGGTCACCGTCATCATCCTCACACAGAGCCACCACTGGGAGGATTTGTGTCAGATTGTTCTTCCACCTCAAAAGTTAGAAACCATCAGAAAAGGCAGCAGTCAGCACAAGGCAGCCACCATGTTCCATGCTATACAGACACCACCTTATTTAACGACCTCACTTTGGTAAGTTGGTACTTGCTACTGTTCCCATTTTAGACCAAAAGAAACCAAGAATCTTCTTTAGTGAAGGACTGGATCAGTTTCTGTGGCAGAGGCATGATCCTGGATCTCATCTTCCTTCCAGTATACCCAGGCGGTGTATGATCTGTGCATCTCAAACATTTCACCACTATTACTACTTTAAAAAAAAAAAAAAGAAAGAAAGAAATTCCAAAGGACTAAATGGTAAAAAATATCTAGATAAGTATTTCAGATGTTGCTTCCTAAATGTCAGTGTGTTTCTGACAGCCATCTCTGCAGCCTTCTTGGACTAGTGGCAGCTGATCAATCATTTGATTACCTTGCTCTGAGAGAGCCATGGGCCATCTATTTTTAAATGAAATAAAACTAATTTCACCTCAAGGGATTCTTTGGAACATTTTATGACATTTGTTGAGATAATTGGGGACATCCTGGAGTGTCACAAAACCAAGGTTGGGAATCTGTGCTCTGTGGTCTGAAGAAGCAAATTAAATTTTTTCCTCTGGCTTTCTTTGGATAGCTTCATGTGTGGAGAGTCAACTTTCTATGGCTCTCATTATGTGTTTTCACCCCCTCCTTGTCATCCTTTCTCTTCTTTATTTATTGTGTACAGACTCCTACACAGCTCGTCAATGTGCCTCTAACCTAATTAGCTTTCTTCTGATGAAACAATACCCCCTCATTCCAAGAACGAGCAGGATTTTAGAGCCAGGAAGGAGGCCGTGACTTTCTGAAGTGCTCCGCTGTCAGGCCGTGCACAGGTGACTCATGAAACACTTATCCAGGTGCAGGAAAAGACAGCTCAGCAAGACAGTGCCCCTGTCTTAATAATAGGAAAAGGCATTTTCAAAGACTTGTGCTAGGCTGCTTTTGAAGGGATGTGACCTGACCTGATCAGATTCTGGGATAAGCAGAGCTTCAACTGAAGGGCCTTCATGCTCTCCTCGGGATGTGTTTATAGGCAAAGCCCAGATGGTTCCCAGAGAAGATGAAATGTATCTCACTCAGCAGAGCCCATTTAAACGTTGACTCTCGGGAAATGTAATGACTCCCATGTGACTACCCTCCAACCTGTTTATCAGTCGGTTACAATGCCCCTTGTTTACTCGCTGTCTTCTCATCGGCTTCTTCCTTTGCCAATCATATTTGTTTACCGTGTACACATTCATAGCCTCACTCCATTGCACTGATAGGAACCCTAGTGTGAACACTGTGATACTCATAACATTCCTCAATGTGCTTTCCCACTGATCAGCTCTACCTCTTTAGGTAAGTCCTTGAACTACTCAGATCACTGCTTTTCTTAGTTGCTGCAATAGGTACCAGACTACGTTCCAAACAAACCCTGAACTCCTTCTTTGAGTGTTGAGATCAATATGATATTCATCCAAGGGAAGAAACAAACATAGCATCCTTCAGTTCTTTGTGGGCAATTTGCTGAAATAAGTTTATGTTCTCTAATCAAAAAATGTGTACCTCATACAGGCCTGGCCACAAACGTTTGCACATTGAAGAGTATCCCCAACAACCATGAGACAAATGATTTTAACACTGTTTCATTTCTTTGTTCTTTAATAGATTTTTGATATTGAAATTCCTCCTTATAAATCATGTATTTGCAATTTGGTTTCCTTTTTTTTTATCATCTCAGAAATAGAACCAGACTGATGGTCAGACTTGTGAAAACTGCTTCAAAGTTGCCTTCATGTCCCAAGTGTCCATTCTCCCACTTCTATGTTTAGTAATAGGAGACTACATTTAGACACACAGTGGGGTCTGTGTTTTTCAAGTTCTTTTGCAACTAAATATTTCTGTGAGGTCATACTGTCCATCTGGGGATTGCATTTCCTGGACTCTCTTGCAGCTAGGCATACCTATGAGGCTTCTTTTGAACCAGAGATGATCATCTTCTTGAAGATAAGTTGTACAGCCTGGTCAACTTGACACAGGCTGGAGTTATCACAGAGAAGGGAGCTTCAGTTGAGGAAGTGCCTCCATGAGATCTAGCTGTGGGGCATTTTCTCAATTAGTGATCAAGGGGGTAGGGTTCCTTGTGGGTGGTGCCATCCCTGGGCTGGAAGTCTTAGGTTCTATAAGAGAGCAGGCTGAGCAAGCCAGGGGAAGCAAGCCTGTAGGAAACATCTCTCCATGGCCTCTGCGTCAGCTCCTGCTTCCTGACCTGCTTGAGTTCCAGTCCTGACTTCCTCTGGTGATCAACAGCCATGTGGAAGTAAGCTGAATAAACCCTTTCCTCCCCAACTTGCTTCTTGGTCATGATGTTTGTGCAGGAATAGAAACCCTGACTAAGACAAGTTGGTACCTGCATAGTGGGATATTCCTGTGACAACCTGACCATGTTTTGGGGAGGACTGTGGAACGACTTTGGAACTTTGTGCTAGAAGAACCACTGGTTGTTAAGAATCCTGTGGGATGTTCTGTGGGAGCTTGGAAGATCATGTTAAGAACAGTGCAGAGATGGAGGCCTGGCTTGTGAAATTTCAGGGGGAAGATTAAAGACTCTTATCAGGGCCACGTTGTTTAGATTGTGAAGATTCTGTGGTTTTGGTTAGCTGGGGCTGAAGTATCAGCTGTGATTAACAAGATACCACAATTACTAAAGCGAAAACCTTGCATTACTGGGACTACTGATGCTGGTTAGCTGGAGCTAAGAAATTAGCAGTGATTAAGAAGAGACCAGCATCGCTGAGGTGACGTCTTCTGGGAAGTGTTTTCTGAGCTCACAAAGAGGCTGTGTTCCAGAGATAGATAAGGTTGTACCTTGTGCTGCAGCAGGACTTGGTAATGTGTAAGAGTCACCCAGGTGGTACTGGTTTTGAAGGCATGAAGGGGTCATGAAGAGCAGCTGAGGCTCAGCACAGTGAGAGGCCATAGGAGGCCATTAGTGAAGGTGCAGCCTCAGGTTGCAATTGATGGCCCAGGACTGAAGGGATCATGCAAAGGAGTTAAGGCTTGGCACCATGAAGAGAGTCTATGAGAGGCTATTGGTGAAGCAGAAGACAGTGCTTTAGAGATGCCAGTACCATGCAATGACCACCAAAGACAGCAGCAACAGTGGAGTACAGGTATCTGGAACCTAGAAGACAAGGTGTGTGCTACAAAGAGCAGAGTTGGAGAAGTGACCAAAGCCCTTAGAGGAACCCAGAAGATCATGAGTTGGATCCCAGACATTGATTTTGCTTTTGATTGTGACTGTGCCCTGATATTTTTCCCTCTTGAAGGAAGAATGTATTTTAGTGGAGCCCACAGTTAAGAGATTTTGAATTTTAAAAGATATTGGACATTTTAAATTAATTGAACTTTTAATATGTAAAGACTGTGGGACTTTAGATCTTGGGGATGAATAAGAAAATAAGGGTTGAGGCTTAATAGTGATGTGTTTGTGTGTCATGTTGACAAGGAGTCAATTGTACTGGCTGGTTTTGTGTGTCAACTTGACACAGGCTGGAGTTAATCACAGAGAAGGGAGCTTAAGTTGGGGAAGTGCCTCCATGAGACTCAGCTATGGGGCATTTTTCTCAATTAGTGATCAAGGGGGTAGGGCTCCTTGTGGGTGGTGCCATCCCTGGGCTGGAAGTCTTAGGTTCTATAAGAGAGCAGGCTGAGCAAGCCAGGGGAAGCAAGCCAGTAAGGAACATCTCTCCATGGCCTCTGCATCAGCTCCTGCTTCCTGACCTGCTTGAGTTCCAGTCCTGACTTCCTCTGGTGATCAACAGCCATGTGGAAGTAAGCTGAATAAACCCTTTCCTCCCCAACTTGCTTCTTGGTCATGATGTTTGTGCAGGAATAGAAACCCTGACTAAGACATAAGTCATTTGCCATAGTTTCTCTCTTCATTCTACTTGGTAACTTGGAAGTAGTAACACCTAATGTTGAAGATTACCCAGGTGCCTAAAAGGCATGAACCTCCAGACTCAGGAAAGAGGAACAGTCTTATTTTACTTATACTGTTCTTTCTCACAGAACCTTTGCTATTACCAGTCAACCTAAAATCTTAGCTTTTAACCCAAAAGACAATACATTTAGGAGATTAAAATGTTAAATATGTTTAAATTCTACTTAACGAGGAATGTAAGGGTATCATGGAGTTTCTACCCACATTTCTAATATATTTCAAAGGCTGTGGATGGAATGTTATGACAATTAGTTTTTTAAAAAAAGTCAACTATTCTCTGATTGTGTTTGAGGCCTGCTCTACAAGAGCAGGGAAACCATGCCTAGTTCTAGTTAAGGAGAGCTTAGCTAGAGAGAGCTTACTTCTCTTGTATAACTCAATTGATACCATAATAAACTGCCTTCTAAATAATAGTTTCTATCCATAAAAGGGTTTTGCTGTGTTGATGATGCTCACACTGTTCTGCTAGTCTTCCTTATCTCCTCTGTGTGCTCTGTTTTTGTATTTGATGAGCTCTTGTGTAGAAATTCCTACACTTGGTTAAAGAAATTGAACCTCTTTGGGGTTAGGACCGACCTGGGCCATGTTGGAGAGGCTGCAGTACAGTGCTTTCTTCAGGGATCCAAACTGAGAAGCAAAACAGGGCTTGTGCTTCCCAGGTGGTCCCATTTGACAGATTGGATGTCTCCCATCATCTAATTAAGTAGACCCCAACAAAATCAAACTGGAACACCAAGTGGGCCACAGAGACTTCAGATCTCTGTGATCAAGGCTCTGTGACATTTTAAAAATATTACATTATGTTTATGATTCTGATGATGACAGTGTATTTACTACAATGGAAGGGATGCCAACAGTCATTTATGAACATAACCTCATGGGCCAGAACAGATACAGGGTTCTTGGTTTTATTTTAGCTCAACTAGTACATCCCAGTTTTAAAGAATCACTGAGAAGCCAAGATCATACATACTAGATGAATGAATAAGCATGCAACTCCAGTTTTATGGGGCTTAAAATTCTGACCACCCCAATATTTCTCACTCCCCCTGAGATCAAGGGGTAATTAGAATTAGGAAGGTGCCTTTGATATAAAACTGTAACCCATCACCCAGAGTTCACTTAAGCTGCAACTTCCCTTCATTGTGTTTAAAATTCAGGACTCTGACAGATAACATCACTCCTGAGCAGAAATAAAAGATGTTTTGTGAATGAAATACCTCTTTCCTTGCCACTCCCTTCCCCTCCTCTCTTCTCCTTTTCTTCCCTCTCTCCCTTCTTCCTTTTCCTCCCTCCCTTCCTTCCTCTTCTCCTTCCCTCTATTTCTGTCTCTGTCTCTGTTTCTATCTGTCTGTCTGTCTGTCTCTCTCTCTCTCTCTCTTACACACACACACATACACACACACACACACTTGCTTTGAGACAAGGTCTCCCTTTGAGCCTTGATGTCACTACATAGCCCAACTGACCTCCCTAATGCAAGGATTACTTCTTTGTGTTTGTCTAGACACAAATGTACAAAAACACTTAATGGAATTTACTACAAATTCAGATTATATTTTAATATATTTTCCTGTTTTAATGTTACATCCCACATCTATTAAAAGGTGTGTTTCCTTTAATTTAGGACAGGTATAGAGTTTTAGTCGGCCAGATGACCTCCTAATTTCCTGAGTACTTCAAAGATATCAATCCACTACAAACAATACCTGCCCAGAGAAGCAGCCTGAGGTTTAAAAGGGGGGTTGTATCTAGCAGGAATGGAGGCTGTGAATCCCTTCCTCACCTCCTTTCCAGGAAGCACCAACACAGGAGGCTTGGGTCTTACTCAAGTCCTTTCTCTTGGTCTCTGTTAGGGTTTGAACATGGACACTCCTGCAGTGTTTAGACAGTTGGTCTCACCTGGTAGCACTGTTCTGGGAAGTTGTGGGACTTCTGAATGGGCCTAGCTGGCCGACTCAGGGCCATGAGGATGGATTACAGTGGAGCTACTGTACACTAGTTCTAGTCTCTTCTGGTCACTGGACCCACAGAGATAAAACAAATTTCAGCTGTACATTTTGACTCCCAGGAACTCCTCCATGTCTTCATCCAGATGGGCTCCATTCTCTGAAACCAGAAACCAAGGTAAGTCCTTCCTTCTCTAAGGCACTGAGGCCTCTGATCACAGTAAGGAGAAAATTAACTAATCTGGCCATTTGGAGAACAGTGTGTAATTTGAGGCAATTTCTTCACTGAGGTCTCCTTACCTCCCTGCTCCTAAAATAATCATTTTCATCTTTCTGTTTTTTTCCAGTGAATCAATAGACAAACCCAAATGTGAACTTCGCCGCAGCATGTTGGTGTGATAAGGGCTTTATGTCTAACTCACAAGAGCAAAGGAATTGGTTGGCCCAGACAAAGGCTGCTAAAAGGCAAGCCAGGCAACTGGTGACCACGGTGATTAATCTGTGCATGGAAGAGAAGCACAATATCTTGTCATATGGAGTTAAAAAAGGAAACCACTCTATGTCTCTTGGGAGAAATTTTCTTTTGGGAAGAATACCTTTAAAGCAAGTATTTGTGAAATTTGATAGTTTTTTTAGAAGTAATTAGAATCTATAATGTTGTTATAAAAAAGAATTAAAAATGGAAAAATTAACCATTAGTCTGTAAAGGGACACTTGCAATAAATGCCTCACTGTCAGATCTAGAAAGTCATTTGTCTCTAGCACTTTGAATGGATGTTAGTTACCAGCATTTGGTCAGAAGTGTAGTTCAATTGGTAAAGTACTTGCCCAGCACAAATGAAGCCCTGAGTTTGATACCTAGTGTCACATAAGGTAGGCCTGTTGGATTTACTGACCAAATCCACCCATGCTTTTTAAAGGAGGCTCTTTATTGTCTTTTCCTGTGCTGCTGTGTAGTGAATCATTCTTATTTTGTCTTGATAAGTGGGAGCCACTCCTGCAGTCCTAGTAGTCTAAGCTACACAGCAAATAAAGAGCACAACCTGGCCTACATGAGCCTTGTCTCAAAAATAAAAGAACAAAATATAGATGTAAGTAGTTTATGTATAAGTTATGAATATTTCCACTGACCAGTCATTCTGTTGATGAGGGTTGATGTTCTGACCTACATAGCTTTCCTAAACAGAACTAACTGACCGTTCCAAGATTCTCTCTGCAGTGGGCTATCCTTCCTACCCTGTATGAGCTACTCCTGGGATTCCTCCCATCTCTGAGAGAGGAGAAACAGAGAGAGACAGAGAGACAGAGAGACAGAGATCATTTCCTTGACATGGATAGCAAATCGAGGTGTGGGCAACTTCATAGGTCAGTAGCTAGCAGACCTGCATTTCTTATTCTATCTTCCACTAGTGATATCACAGTAGATAGGACTCCAAGCTTCTCTCTTTGCCTTTAATAGGAAGAAGGTGTGGTCATGTCTCTACACGCAGCAGGGCCTGCCTAGCTGTGGCGATGACTCTGCAATTATGAACACACACTGCTCTTCCAGAAGACCTGATTCAGGCTTCAAATTCCTTTACTTGATGGTACACAAGCTCCTATAACTACAGGTTTCTGGGATCCACCAGCCTCTTCCAGGCTCCACGTGTAGTTGTATGCGTATGTGAACACACACAGAGACATAAATAAAAAATTTAAAAATCTTGTTTAAATTATAACTTCCAGTTGTATTAGTTACTTTTCTGCTGCTTTATTAAAAAAACAAAACAAAAAACAAAAAACATGACCACAGCACAGCATGTTATAGAAGAAAGAGTTCATTTGGGTTTATAGTTCCAGAGGGCTAGAGTCTGTCATGGTAGAGGACAGTAGACGGGCTGCACGAGCCCATCTTGAATTGTAAGCAAGAAGCACAGAGATCACACTAACTATGACACAGGCTGTTGAAACTTCACAGCCCAGTCCTCAGTGACATACTTTCTTCAGCAAGACCATACTTACACCTACCCAATCAATACTGTCAACTAAGAGTGGAGTATTCAAATGCTGAAGACCATGAGGGACATGTCCTTCAAAGCACCACACCAGTCTTTCAGCACTTGTGGTCAGGTGACATCCATAAGAACAGTCAGGTGACTGGCATGTCACTTTGTGCTTTAGATCTGTGACCAAATCTAGTAGTATCTAGATGCCAGGCTCATCCCTCTTGTGCTAACCAGCACTGAGGGATGTTGGCAGCTGTTGAGATTGCCTTTGGAGACTGAGGACTAAATAGACATGATTAACTAAATACCAGCATAGGGAAAGACAAGGGCTGAGCTGAGCCCTCTAAAATGCAAGGGCGGATCTGGGCGGTAATGCTGCTTCTTTCCAGCTCTCGGAGATAAGCTACATCTGAAAGTGTTGCTACAGTAGGAACTGTAGTGGGTCCAAACTAGAGTGTCTGTCCCTTTACTGCAGGATTGTCTTGAGGCTTTCTGCTCACGATGTAGTTGATCCTTCAGACAACTCATACAGTCTTCATTTCTGGGTATGGTAGAATTCATAGAGGGAGGTTGAAGGATGGCAAGTTCAAGGATGATCTGGGCAACAAGCAAGAACCTGTCTCATAATCAATGACTGTTCAAGGGTGTGGCTTAGTGGCAGAGAATTTTTTCAGCACAAGGAGACTCTTAGGCTCTGTCTCAGGTCACAACAGAGAAAAATGGAGAGGAAAAAAGGATTCATTTTCACTATTATCCCTTGAAGTACAGGGCCTAGAAGCAAAGCCTAGCTTATGCAAGGTAAGGTTAGTAACTAACTGTTTCTGTCAGGGTTCAGATCCACTTTGATTTAAGAGTTTGTGTTTTCAAATAAATGCAGTATTGCCTCAAGGTCCCCCACCCTCAGACACTGCATTCTTCTGAGGGATAGAAAAATTGTGAGATCCATGGAAGTCAGGAACTCGGCCCAAGGAACCGATAACCAGGCTTACCGGAGAGTGGGCCAACAAGAGGAAGGACCAGCTAGGAAGAAAACAAAAGTGCTTGGTTGGTTGATTGTGGTAGACACCCATGTCCAGACAATGTGTTCAAGCAGCCTTATGATAGAAGGAGCCTTGTACTAAGGAGATGCCCCAGTGTGTGGAACAGAGTAGAGTTTAGCCGGGTTCAGTGAATGTATCCCCTTTTCTTTTGGAAGCATCAGTCACCAGGCATTAAATCACTCAGAAATGAGATGGGAACCAGTTCTCATCTATGGCTACAAGATATGAAGCTCTGGAAGCTGAACAGAACCCTTTAGAATTATCCACTAAACTCAGTGGTTATTTGGCATCCCCTTTACATATGTGCTCCAAAAGAATAAAAGCTAAAGCTCTTAAGTTAGATGTCAGGTTAGCTAAGTGTGTGATAGCTGCATGTCAGATACAGTATCAGAAGAGGAGAACTATCTTGACAGCCCAAATTTAGAACTTTACACACCTTACCAGAATATTGAACAGCTACCAGCAAGGGTCCATCTGCCTACTGTTGCTTAAGGCATCTTGCTCAGCTACTTGGTTCTGAAAGCTAAGACACGCTTCACACAAAAAACAATTTTCTGTGGCTCATATAAGTATTTCTTTACTTAAGCGTGTTTAGGAGTTTCATTTGGAGAACTATAAATCAGTTACCTTATTTTAAACCATGTTTGCTCTAATGGTGTTTACTAAATCTGAAAGGCATTTATTTAAAATAAGCAGAGTAACTTGTACATTGATTGAACTGTCTGTCTCTCAGGTAGATTGTGGAATTGCAATTTAGCACAGAGTTGAAGAGAGTATCAATTAAAGATATAGATAGGCTGAGTCAGGCGTTCATCAGACAGGACGGGATTAAAGACAGGTTAAAATGCAAACTTCCAGCATATGCAAAAAAGGCACCACCATAATGTAATGAGAGCACAAAGCAAAGCAACTGAGATAGGAATGAAGCCCTTACCTGGCAGGCTCACCTGAGAAGAATGGCAAATCCCTGAGCCAGGCAGGGCTCACAGTATACTCACTGTGCCCCTGTGTGTACTCAGCAGTGCCCTGTGTGGGTCTGTAAAACCAAAACATACAGACAAACACCAAAACCAAGAGCTTGCAAGCACTCCACACATATCCAACACTTCTGGATTCTACAGTCCTCAGGGGTCCAAGTCACATGACCACAGACCTCCAAGAGGTGGAAGAGTGAGCCCTGGGCTCATGAAGAGCAGTCTCTCAGTGTTGGCTGTGGCCTGGAGATCAAAACCACAACACTCCAAGCACTGTGTGCGCCAAACCCACGATTTTTTAAAATTATTTTTTAAGTGTTTCCTTCTAAAAGGGACAACCTCCCAACTCATATTTTAATAACCCAACAATGGAGGAGAAGTATTTGGCAGAGGGATGGCCTCCCACTGTTCTAAAACTGCATAAGCAGCTGAAACAGACCATCATACGGCAAACTTGCTGGATGGTAAAAGTGAAGGGCCAGCAAAGACTGCAGCTTCTACCTACCCAGAAGTCACTAGCCCACCCTTACAGGCCAACCTGTCCTAACTGGCCAAGCAACTGACAAGATAGACAAAAATTAGGGCTCCAATCAGTTCTCTGCTGAAATCTAATTTGAGCAGTGCTCAGTTTGCACAGTTTGGGTTGATCAAATTCAAAGATGGGATTCGATTCATATTTCAGTAATGAAGATCAGGACTGGGAACTGATATATTGAAAGCTGTATTTTCCATTTCTTCTCTACATAAAATATTCATGGGTCCCATGTTCTACAGTGTACTCTGACAGTGTAACAGCTGCCAAAAAACCTGGTACCTGAGGCCACTTTTACATCAATAAATTATCGAAGGTTACATCTGTAGCAAGATAGCTTTATTGGGCCATGCAAATAATACCAAGTGCATAACACAATTCCCCCAGCTTTTGTTCCCTTGAGAAAGGACTACGGTTACATGAAGTGCTACAAAGCATGCTGGGAAGCGTTGGCCAATTGGCAAGATATAAGGAGGAAGAATTTATCTTTGCTCTGACCGAAGTGGTAAAAATGTCAGGCATCATGAGCTAGTGGTGACTTCTATGAAACTCCGTAACATAAGCACACTCATTTCATTCCCCTATAGATTCCCACTGCACTCCATAAACAGGCCATGTCTATACATTGCTTGCCAAATGGAGGTAGTCATTAATACAATTTAATTTAGTCATTAATACAATTCAAGAACACCTAAGTTTTGGACTGGTCACAAGCAGAATCTTTGACATCTCTGTCACTTTGAAAGATGTGGCTTAGTCGGTAGAGTTTCTGTCCATCATTGCAGAAAGTCGTGGATTCAGTCCTCACAGCTACATAAAACCAGGCATACTGCCAAATATCTGAAATGAGAGCACTCAGGAGGAAGAGGCAAGAGGTTCAGAAGTTCAAGATCATACTTGGCTGTGTAGTGAGATTAGAGATAGCTTGTGCTACATAAGACTATCTTAATAACAGCAACAAAGGAAGACTGAATGTGGAAAGTCTAATTTCTGAAATCCTTAAGAAGTTGACTTCACAGGCAAAACATCTATTCCTTTGTCATTCTTTCTCTCCCTGCATCTATAAATTCCACATCTCTCTTCCTGCCCACAAGACAATTATGAATATAAGAGGCGCACCCTCAACACAGCCAAGAAGCCTCTACTCTAAACATGGTGCTAAAAACTCCGAGTTTCTGAAGATCTTTCACCAAGAATTCCTGTTTTGTTTATGAGCTATAAAATTATATTAGAGAACAGGTAGGCAGCCTCACACCAAAGGCCTCAGCAATCCTGGGATTGCCACCTGGTTTTGGAGCACAACATCCGATGATGGATACATGTGTTAAATGTAAGAAAGGAGATGGAAAGAGATTGGAAAGCCAGGTCCTAATGTCTCCATACAAGGCCACACCTCTGCTGAGCCCCAAACTGCAAGCCTAAGAGGCCCCTGCAAAACAAAGACCAATTTTAAAAAATTCTAATTTGCTCTGTCCTTTTTTTCTGCCTCTACTCTCTTCTCAACTCCCTTTTCCATACCCCCAAATAAACTCTATTCTATACTTTAAAAAAACATCCTAATTCACTGATATTTTTAAACCAACCTTTAAAAAAAAAATTAGTAGTGAAATGTATCAGTCTGCAGATTGCCACATACAATTCTAACCTTTTTTGAAACACTATGTCTAATCCTTACAAATGAAACATTTCAAACTTGGCTTAGAGATGTTGAAATTGCTACAGAGAGATTAAGACCTGCTTGTGTCTACAAGTCTGGGTGAAGTGAGTCCAATCCAGCCAGGCTTCCAGGCCATCCCTCCCACCATATTTCCCTCCCTCCACTATAGCACACTTCACCAGGTTCCTGAATCTGTACAGAAACATAATCATCCAAGGGATTTTCTCTTACTCTAGCACCCACCAATGTCCTTTGTTGATGCATTGTCCTGACTCCACCCAGAACTGTGCACGGCAAACACCCTAATAGTGAAAACATCTTTCCAGTTTCAGAAAACAGAACCTACCAAATGCCTGCCCCCTTGGGGTTACTGTTTAGGAAGCATGGATACTTTGTCACACTGGCACCCCAGTGAGGTCTCTTTGCAGTGACACAGACTTGTAGGAAGCAGTTGGCTGACTACCACAGGCTCACCCAGCTTCTGAGTTTGGGTGACAGGATCCACTGGCATCGTTCCTGCCTGGCAGTAGTGATGTCCTTTTAGGGCCAGGGTCTCCTATGACCCTGAGAAATGTCTGCGGCTTTGAGGAACTGGTGAAGGCACAAAAGACCCCCATTTGTCAGGAGCTGAGTATCCATTTGTGTCCTCCAGGGAGACACCAAGTCTTGCTTAACTTCTGAAGGCTGTGCTGTGGGCTCTCATGTCTCCCACTCCTTTCCAGCCTGAGTCAGATGTCTGAACACTGGGGATTGGAATACACATCCTGAGGCAGTATGGCTGCACACTAACAAAGCCTTCCTCATAGCGCATCTCCCCATTTGCTGCCAACTTGTTCAACATTTGACTTATGTGAAAAAGGCTGTTCATTGGCCAGGTTCATTAGTGAGAAATGTTTCAACAGTTCAATTTAACAACCTGGAATGTCCTTTGGAGAAGGCCAAATTAATGTGATTTCTACCTTAAGAAGCTTAGAGACATAGCCACTGCTAACTCAGTAATTACATTGTACTGCCAGCAACAATTCAATATTTTTTTTCCTCTCGCCCGAGGGTTACAACACATTTGCACTGTGGGGAAGCTTTTTCTCTTTACATCTCGAAACTGTACCACAAACTCTTCCTTTATTCATAACAGCGAGATCTCCAGCTGAGATAGGCACTTCTGTATCGCTCTAGATGACAGCTTTCTGTGTTCTTTCCAAGCACAGGGGGTTTAATAAACATATCTGGCAGGTCTTCCATAGCTGGAGGGCCTGGGATGACACTGTGTGCAAACAGTATGCTTGCGCTGGAGGGAAACAAGTTTATTCAATTATTCAATTAATAGATTACAGTCAAGATACTTGTTATCCTACAATAAAAAATGAGGCAAGAACTCTAAGAATTAGTGTAGACCCAGGATTAGCAACCGCAGGCAATGCGGCATATGCAGATCATGGTGTCTGGGCAGTGCATCTACCATCCACGTAAGGACATGGACACTCTGTGTGCTCCATGAGAAGGAGGTAGTCAGGACCCTTGAAGCACGTAAGATATCATGAAATATCTTAGCAGGTTGTAGTTTGAGTTTGGGACGTGGGGTGGATGAGAAGCTTATGGGAAGGCTGGTGCAAAGTGGGACAGCTTTCTGGGAGTCCCAGAGAGAAGCATCCATTCAAAGTCCCCATGCAAGCTGAGTGTTTGGGGAAGGTTCCCTGAGTAGCTACCTTTCTGCCCCAAGGAATAGGGGTTTTTTAGGGGGGAGAGTTCGGTGCAAATGTTTAGAATGTTCATTATCTCAGAACATTTCACCTAAGTAATTCTTGGCGTTTGCATAGATTTGTTGAAATGAGCTTAAATGTAAGGTAGGGGCTCTTGGTGTGGGGGTGCTGACATAACTTTTATATTTCAATGAGTAGACTTTCGTAGACATTACTCCTAAGAGAGTGGCAGGAGAGGCTGGGAAGTTATTGGGAGAAAACAAAAAAGGATTCTGCTAGTTTGAGAAATTCTCATCTGTGCTATGTGCATGCAATAGCAGTCACTGGAGGTTTAAAGAGTCCATCCCCTTTCCTTACTTACAGATTTGGAGGCAAAGAGATGAGACGTCTTTCACGTGTACCAGAAGCCCCTTGCATGGTAAATGTGGCTAGAGTTTTAGGAAACACAGAAGTATGCTGTTTGCAATACAAACTTGTAGGGAGCAGTTCATTTCATGCTCCTGTATGGAACAGTTACTTTGAAATTATTCTGCTCTTTAGGATTGTATATCCCTCATTTACTCTGGATCCCTTAGTGATCAGCCTACCTTAGGTTCAAGATAACAACAGTAAGAGCTTATTATTAGTGGTTGTCATGGGGGTTCCAACAGGACCATCTTCACTTTCTTGATTAAGAAATCATGTCAAAGTACCTGACTAATACAGAAGTAGAGGCTCACAGCCATCCATTGAACTGAGTACAGGGTCCCCAATGAAGGAGTTAGAGAAAGAACCAATGGAGTTGAAGGGTTTGCAGCCTCTTGGGACAAACAACAATATGGACTGACCAATGTCCTCAGAGCTCCCAGGGACTCAACCACCAACCAAGGACTATACATGGTGGGACTGATTGTTCTGGCAGCATGTGTAGAGTGGAGGATTGCAAAGTCGGTCATCAATGGGTGGAGAGGCCCTTGGCCCTGTGAAGGTTCTGTGCCCCAGTGTAGGGGAATGCCAGGGCTGATAAGTGGGAGATTGTGGGGTGGCAGGCATGGGGAGGGGGGAGGCAACAGGGGTTTGTTCTTGTTGTTTTTGTTTGTTCATTAAAAATAAAAAAATGTTAACTTTAAAAAAAAAGGAAAAAATGCTACTTTATAGCTATATATATATATATGTAATAGGAAGTAGAAAACAAAACTATTTGGTCCCACACAATGATTGTTTAAATAAATGCACAAAAATCTAACAGAAAAAAAAAGAAATCATGTCAAAGGAAGTGTTGGGATTCCAAAAGAAACTAAGGGACACGTTAGGAAATACATTTCCAGATAATGGAAACTTTTGATCTTTTCAAGAGATGTTGGGAAGAATTCTTGGCATTTCTAATCCTTGCCTGTGTGAGAATTGGTCAAATGGGAGAGTAGACCAGTTTCCCAGTGAGCAGGTGGGTACAGGGAGTCAAACAGATGGTGCCTTTTAGATACTAAGGAAGCTAGCCAAGGCAAGAGCCTAGAGTTGAACATTAAATGCCCCACTCTTGAGGGCAGGATGGTCTTCAGTTCATGGTGTCTCTCAACAGATAAATAGAGAGATGTCTGTCACTGGTGACCCGCTCTTCCTGATTAGGTCACTGATGCACACCCAGTGCCCATCTCAACCTCTGTCCAGTCCTGAGACAGCCTAAAGCAGGGCAAGCTCTGGTCTCTCCAGAGACCAGCTATGAATGAGAGGGTGTGGCCCTTCCGATAAGGCTGCAGGTCCTTTTTTCAAGCATTATATGCTCCATTTTAAGCTGAGATCCTGTCTACAGAATGAAGGTCATTACTGTAACTGGACACATAAACAGCTGAACCGTAAGGAACAATTTATTGAATAAACTAGTCAGAAATAAGGAGAAACTTATATGAAGAGTTAGAGCTGCCAGAAATGCAGACTCAGAACAAAGAGGCAAGTGAGGGGGAAGTTTGAAACATTCCTGGGAAGAGAGCCTGTTACCCTGGCTGATGCTTCAGGCCAAGGTTACCAGGTGGTCCATTGATTTTGAAGGGACAGAAGCAGAAGGAAGAGGACAGGGCCCAGGTGACCAGCTGGTGAGATCTGAAACTGGTCTTGTTACCATGGATCTACTGTCTGTTTGCCTCCTGAGAGTCCAGGCTCACATCTGGCCTCTGGACTGGAGCCTTTTCTGGTCTTTATTCCCTTGGCTACAACTGCTGCTTCTGTTTCCTCAAAAACAAGACTTTATCCTGGATCCTGGAATCTTAGCTGAAGCCTGGATGATTCCCCTTCTTCCTAAAGGCTCTGATGTCTGAATTTCTTCTTGGTATCTTGTTAAACTGATTTCCCAAAAGTGTGATATCACCCAACTGACAACCATTCATAAGACTTGTTTCTGAGTTTCATCCAGTTGATTCTCTTGCCCTAGCTATTGATCAAATGGTAGCTCCGGGAATGGTAGGTATGGGCCAGACTAAGACCCTGCTGGAGGCAGCCTTACAGTATCTTAGCTCTCTTCATTCCTTCCCACTAATGCTGGTCTCCCTGCTGGTCTTCCCCCTTGCTTCTGTAGACAATAGGCAAAGTGCCAGCCTTCCTGGGACCTGAAATCTCCCAGATGCCTTAGGTTACTCCTTTATAATAAATGTAGCCAGCATAGTCCCTACCCTCATGGAACCTTCA
The DNA here is from genome assembly GCA_019843855.1 of Hylomyscus alleni. Classification (NCBI taxonomy): domain Eukaryota; kingdom Metazoa; phylum Chordata; class Mammalia; order Rodentia; family Muridae; genus Hylomyscus; species Hylomyscus alleni. The sequence goes on from JADRCC010575678.1 coordinate 18,703, forward strand.
AGAATCAATTCCCCAAAGGGAGGACTCTGAGATCACAGAATACAAAGATGGATGCTTTAGAAACTTACAGAGACTGTATAATGGTTTTAGAGGCAGCAGAGGGAAAAATTGATATGCCTGATAGATGAGGACCATAGAGAACCCCTCATTTCTAGCAAGGACAGCAGAAAGGACTTGCCATTACTCTTGCTCACAGACGAAACCATTAAGCCTTGGGAAGGTTCAGTGACTGCCCAAGTTACTCAATCCATGCAAAACAGAAATGAGAGAGATTTCAGTCTAGTTCTACCTGCTTCTAAGGCTGATCACTGTTCTAGGCAAGACTGCCTCTGTATACCCACCAGCATCGTAGAGACTTTGAAACAGGCAACTGTGGGTCTGAGAATGTCTAAGAGGATGCTATTCTCGTGTTGATGCTGACCTCAAATACAGTCTGGCAAAACTAAAGATCAGCATGATGGAGTCTTCATGAGTTCTCAGATGAAAGGGGACTCAAGGTGAACTTTAAAAACTTGGCAGATAGCCAGGCATTGTGGTGTACACCCTTAATCCCAGCCCTAGGGAGGCATAGGCAGCAAATCTCTGTGAGTTTGAGGCCAGCCTAGTCTAGGACAAACTGAGTCCTGGACTGTCATGACTGGTTATACACAGAAACTCTGTCTTGAAAAAACAAAACTGAAAACAAGCAAGCAAAACAAAAATCCTGTTACATATTAGAGAAGAACCCTGTGAGTAGAAGAAGGCCTATGGTTTGGGACAAACAAGCAGAGGAACATCTAAAGCCAAGGCAGAGATTTGGACATCACATGGAACAGGGAGCCAGACTGATACAGCCTCTGCCATTTATGTTTTCTTCTCACATCATGGAGGGAAGATTGCAACCAGCTCATACACATCTCAAAATCTCTCCCATCGTATAAGTCTGGCCAGTTACTCATAGCCTAAAGCATGGGCTGCTCCTGACCTCAAGGCCATGAAAAAGATAAGGTTGCCGATTTGGTATTTTACACACATTGCTACAGCTAATCCCTCCAAATCAACACTTATGGTTTTTTTGTTGACAAAATTAGTTTTATGTCCTTATATGCCACTGCCTTCTTGTATTTCTAAAGTAATATGTGACTCTTACAACAAAATCGGTGTCAAGATTGGAGAAAGCTGAAGGAGGTAGAAGTACCAAGAGACAACCCGTTGAGTCTCATTATATTATCTGATAATATTTGAGTCAGCCAAATACAATCTCATCACTCACAGAATGATTGAGAGATGTGATCCATCAACTAAAGAAACAATCTTACTATCTGTGAGACAGATTTGCTTTATTTCTGGCTTTTAGAATCAAAGAAAACAATGAGCTCATTTCTGAAGCTCTTTCCAGGTATAACCCTGTATCATCTGCTGGTGTGGCTATGACAAAATGCAACCAGCCAGGTGACTAATGCAATGGAAAGGTTCTAGAGTGTGGAAGTTCAAAACAGGGGTTTTGGGCAAGTCTACCTTATCCTACAGATAAATGAATGCCTCTTACTGAGGTCTCAAGGTTATTTTTTCTTCCTGAGACTCTTAATCCATCTTCATCTTTTTGTAAGGACAAGAAACCTATGGGATTGGGGCTTACTGTATGATTTCTATTTTACCATAATCATCTTTTTAGAGCTTCTATCTCCAAATACAGTCTTAATGAAGGCTAGAGGTTTAATGTATACATTTTGGAGATCAGTTCAGTCCATTAGAAGCCCGAAACCATGTTAATGGAAATATTGTATGAAATATTTCAATCCTATTTTAAAATCATGGGTGTTCCAGGGAAGGTGTTTTCTCAAGGTCACCTTGCAGTAAATGGAGGAACCAAGGGAGAAGATGTGACTGGAGCAAAGGTCTGCAGGATGCAGGGCTCGTGGGCTGACTTCTGACACTCTTCTCACATGACCTTGAGAGAATAACTTTAATTCTATTTACCTATTCTAATTTACCTATATGTCAATATTCTTATCTCTGGAAAGAGGAGATTTAAGAGTAATGACCCGTGGAGGAGCTGTTTCTAACTGTAGCGACTATGATCTACTTCATTTAGAACTTACTCAATCCAAAGCTATGCATCCTAAGATGAGGAAGGCTATAAACAGCAGCTACATGATGGAATTAATTTGGTTGGAGAAAAAAATGTTTGCATTTTGTCTGATAACAGGAACTCTTCAACATAAGATTGAGCTGAGCTCTGGGATTATCAGAATGAGTTTGTACCTGAATTTCTGGGGCTGAAATTAAAGAGATAAATGCCACTTCATTTGTTGATATGTATGCACAGCCTAAGTAACAGCTTTCTACAGTGAAAAGCTTTACTTCCTACAGTGAAAGCAAATTTAAGAGTTTTAGGAAATAAATGTGGTTTATCACCCAGGATCAGAGGTGAGGAGGACACACATCTGTACCAACACCGAGAGTAACTGGAAAAAAGTGGGACCAGGCACACAGGAACTCTGCCAGCCCAGTGGCTCATGTTCCTTCAGGTCTGTCTGGGCTGGTGCCCTGAGCAGACCTTGGACGCAAACTCTGCAGCCAGTCCCAGGTGCTCTAACAAGCCCAGGATCACAGGATTACAGAATCACAGGATCATAGAGGCAGCTTGACTCTGAGGAGTTCTGACACAACCAGGATCACAGGAAGGACAGGCTCCAGTCAGATTTAGCAATGGCAGGTAGCATTAGAGATAACAGGATGGTATAGGGCAAGTGTAAGAATATAAGCAACACAAACCAAGGTTACTTGGCATCAACAGAACCCAATTCTCCCACCATAGCAAGTCCTGGACACACCATCACAGTGGAAAAGCAAGAATCAGATAGAAAATCACTTCTCATGATGATGATACCAGACTTTAAGAAAGACATATATAGCACCCTCAAAGAAATACAGAAGAACGCAGGTAAACAGCTAGAAGCCCTTCAAGAGGAAACACAAAAATCCCTTAAAGAACTACAGGAAAACACAATCAAACAGGTAAAAGAAATGAGTAAAACCATCCAGAATCTAAAAATGGAAATAGAAACAATAAAGAAAATCAGAAAGAGAGACAACCCTGGAGATATAAAACCTAGGAAAGAAATCAGGAGTCATAGATGCAAGCATCACCAACAGAATACAAGAGATAGAAGAGAGAATCTCAGGGGCAGAAGACACCATAGAAAACATTGACACAACAGTCAAAGAAAACATAAAAAGCAAAAAGCTCCTAACCCAAAACATCCAGGAAATCCAGGATGCAATGAGAAGATCAAACCTAAGAATAATAGGTATAGAAGAGAGTGAAGACTCCCAAGGTAATGGGTCAGTAAATATCCTCAACAAAATTATAGAAGAAAACTTCCCTAACCTAAAGAAAGAGTTGCCCATGAATATACAAGAAGCCTATAGAACTCCAAATAGACTGGACCAGAAAAGGAAATCCTCCCATCACATAATAATCAAAACACCAAATGCACTAAGCAAAGAAAGAATTTTAAAAGCAGTAAGGGAAAAAGGTCAAGTAACCTATAAAGGAAGGCCTATCAGAATTACAGCAGACTTCTCACCAGAGATTATGAAAGCTAGAAGATCCTGGGCAGATGTCATACAGACCCTACAAGAACACAAATGCCAGCCCAGGCTACTATACCCGGCAAAACTCTCAATTACCATAGATGGAGAAAGCAAGATATTCCATGACAAAACAAAATTTACATGATATCTTTCCATAAATCCAGCCCTACAAAGGATTAAAGACAGAAAATATCAACATAAGGAACGAAACTACACCCTAGAAGAAGCAAAAATGTAATCTTTCAACAAATCCACACAAATCTAATTCCACCTATTACAACAAAAACAACAGGAAGTAACAATTACTTTTTCTTAATATCTTAACATGAAAATTAATATTACCAATATATCCTCTTTGATTGAAATCCAAAAATATGAGGACTTAGAAATTTGTTGATTGTCATCCAATGATCTCTCTAATTTTGTAATTTGAGAAATAGGCCCTACACACTTTCAGCTTGTTTGTTCATAACAGTGTCTTACTGTGTACAACATAAGGGTCTTGAAAACTTGCTTCTCCTATCTCAGCCTCTCTATTAGTAGTATTGTTTATTTCATGTTTTTACACTATACTGTGGTTTTCAGAACAGCTTACATATTTCAAAAATATTTATATACCCAAAAGAAACACAGACAATTAAATTGGGAGAGGGATTGTAAGAGAACAAGGAAGAGCGAGACTGAATGCTTTGCTTGATGTTTGTAACTATTGTATCAAGTTTGAAGAAGAGGACTTTATAAGTTACTCTTTCTCTGAGATGAATGCTTTTCCAAATTATCACAGCCAATGAACCAGATTCCTACCTTCACCTAATGTCTGTGCCACCCTCCAAGCAGAACCATTGTTCATTGAAACAGTTGGTGAATGACTTCATGCATAGACCATCTTAATACACACACCATTTCTTAAATGAATGTAACCTGTTTTCTGTGGCCTGAGAATAAAGTCACTCACTCAAGTCAAACAACTTTGACCATACAGGAAGTCTGTATCCAAAAATTGTGCCTACAGTTCATTCCTTGGCGCAGCAGAACTGTCAACTCTCAGCTTAGCTACGATGGAGGTAAAATCCTTTGGTGATGTGAGCGTTATTGAAGTACAGCCTTATTACAATGAAATCCAATGTCTAAAAATTGTTCTTATTTTGGGCTTGTACCAGAATAAGAGCCAAGATTTTAAGCTCTATTAAATACAAAACAAAGAAACAAACAAAAAGACTTTATATATTTATGTTCAATTAAGAAAATACTAATAGTGATGTATTATTTTGAAATATACAGTTAATATGTTTGGAGTTATTTAAAATTTAAATTGAGAAAAACTTATGTATTTTCAGTATTGCTGTAGACAAGCATCTACATAAGACTGTTAAATTGATTGTTATTTTATATCAGAGAACTTTTATAATATTTGTTTTTATTGTTATAATATTTTATAAATTTTAAAGAATATGAAAAATGATATTGTAGGTATTGAAGGGGGTTCTCTGGGAGGAGTTGGGGTACAAACGGGAAACAAGAATGTGATTTAATTCTATTTACTTAAAATATGTTTTTAAATGTTAACAAATTCAGATAAATTGAACTCACGTAACTTTTCTCATCACAATGCAACAAAACTTTAAAAAAGATATCACAGTGAAGAATTATGAAAAAAATAAATGTGTGTTATGCATGCTTCTCTTTGGAAGGCAGACATCAGATGCTTAGCAGAGTCTATCTTTCATTAATAGACTGCTCATTTTGAAAGATTTTTCTTCTGTGTGTGGTAGCCACAGGTATCTCCAGTAATTGGTGATGAAAGTGTTGGCAGAAGTTTCAGTTATAAAAGAATGAAGGAAAATGATAGAGATACCCCATGGGTACAGGGCTAGCTGTGCAGTCAGTCCATAAGAGGGGCAAGAACATAATCCGCAGAAGACAAGGAAACAGAAAGAATGCAAAGCGAGAGAAAAATACATTTTTCAGATCAAATTATAGCCTGTTCTTCTTAAAATGCATTAAGCTTAAGATTCCCTTGAACCATTCTCACTATGTGTAACTAAGCAAACTAATTTGTTTAATGTTACACTTGCCCTCAGATGAGGAGCCCAGCAACTCAGTGTTATGTTCATGTGTCTGTAGATGTTATTCCTGGTTATTGTAATGTATAGCTTAATATACACATTTTAGGCAAATCCTTAATATAGGTTTATGAAATCATATATGAAACTAGATCCTCCAATTCAGCTCCAAAAGATAACATGGACCCCAGTAGAATCCCCATCCATATTCCTACTCATTCATTTGCTGACCCAAGCAACAAACCATATGCCCATGTCAAGCACTGCTGTGCCAAGTTAAGCATTATAATGAATAATAAGTAAGGAAATAAGCAAATCATAGATAACCATTGACAAAAGGAGTGAGGTACATATTAGTCAGGGTCCTCTAGAGGAACAGGACTAATAGAATGAAGAGAGAGGGAAAGAGAGAGAGAGACAGAGAGGCAGAGTCTTGCAGACTCTCATTCAGCTAATCCAATGATAGCTGAATCCAGTAATTGTTAGTCCACGGGTCTAGATGTCACATTTGATCTTGAGTATGTGTTAGAATCCAAAGCAGTAGGCTCCAATACCCATGAGTCAAGAGGGAGGGCAAGCAGGCAGAGAGAAAAAGCTTCCTTCTTCTATGCCCTTGATGTAGGATGCCAGCAGAAGCCGTGGCCCAGGTTAAAGGTGGATCTTCCCACCTCAGAAGATCTAGATTAAATGTTGATCTTCCCACATCAAATGATTGAATTAAGAAAAAACTCTCATTCGTGTACCCAACAACCACTTGGGGTTTTAGTTAATTCAAGATGTGGTCAACCTAGAATAGTTGTCACAGGCACAGAGGACATAAAAGGATCACATGATAGACCGTCCCCTCTGAGTGTAGTCCTGGAAGACTGTTAGAGATACACTTTCCCGGGTTCTACCTAAAATCTACTGACTCAGACTAGAGAACAGCCTGTTTGAGTAAGTTCTCTGGGGGACCTGAGACACAGAAAAGCTTGCAAAGCCTGTGATAGGTCAGTTTGTTCTAGGGTGAGAGAGACCCTGAGACCTGGGAAGAGGCTTGGCTGGGGATGCATTTGAGGCAGTTTCCATGCAGTGGGGATAATACAGAAAAGCTTAGTGAGCTTGAGATTCAGAATGATGTCCTGAAGAAAGACAAGTGGCATGAAATGAGGCTGACAGGGCAGGCCGGGCAGACCATTGCATCTTAAAGAGACAGCATCAGTTAATACTCATGCCAAACAGGCAGTTGTGTCTTAAAGAAATATCAAGGACCACATGAGTTGGCCAATTCACACAGAGTCCAAATCTGTATGGAAGGTTCCTCTTTACACAAGAAAAGATGAGGATTCCCTTTAAACATCACCCTTTATAGCTCTTCATTCATTTTCCTGCTTGTACACATAGTCATACAACAGCTCTACGCCTGGGTGAGTTTCCTCTGTAGGTGCTCACTAAGAAAATAACAACAGGACTATGAATTGCATGTGACTGTCTCTGCCTGAGTGCTGGCATGACCTTTGGCATGCTTCTGGCTATAAGAACACAGCAGAGGTAAGGAGTGGGGTGCAATTACACATATACAATTCATTTGCTTGGTATTTTCGAAGAGGCAAACTGCCAAGGTGAGAGATTTTAGACAGATGGAAAAGTACTGTGTGTGGCCTTGGGCCAAAAGTCAGAAGCTGGGGGCCTGGAGCCTACAGCCTGTGAGGAAATAAGTGCTGCTGGCAACCAAGCAAGTCTAGGGATAGATGCTTCCCAAGATATGTCTTCAATGACACTGAAACCTTGGTCCAACTCTGAAACCTTTGATCTGGGGAACCATAGCCCCAGTGAAGCTTCATCTGGACCTTCCTAGACCCCAGCAAGTACCATGAAGAAGCTAAAGTGGCATTCCAAACACCAACTTTATGTCTGTGTTAAGATCCCAAAGCAGCAAACCAATAGAATCCTGCAGTGGGATATAATCTCAGCTACTTAGCCGGCTGAGACAGGAAAAGTGGGAGCTGGAGCCCCTAGCCAGGCTTACATAGAAAGATTTGGAGAGAAAAATAATGCTAACAATATTATACCAGTCCTAGAAACTGGTTCTTGTGCTTGTAGACAGCCTCACAATTGGCCACCTGAGGACTACAGAACTACAAAACTCAGTGGCACAATTCAGTCCAAGTGCAAAGATGAGAGCGAGTGGGGCCCGTGGTATCAGTCTTTTTTTTTTTTTTTTTTAAATTTTTTTTTTAAAGATTTATTTATTATATGTAAGTACACTGTAGCTGTCTTCAGACACACCAGAAGAGGGCATCAGATCTCATTACGGATGGTTGTGAGCCATCATGTGGTTGCTGGGATTTGAACTCTGGTCCTTCAGAAGAGCAGTCAGTGTTCTTAACCACTGAGCCATCTCTCCAGCCCCCCGTGGTATCAGTCTTAATGGAGTCTAAAGGCCAGAGAGCTGTGTGTGTAGAGGGTAGAGTGCTACTGGAGAGAGTCCCAGAGTGAAGACATCTAAGAGACAAGAGTGCCAAAGTCTTAAGGCAGAATATTCACAAAGTCAATGGATTAGCCTTTCCTCCACTATTCTGTCCTGTCGGGCCTCCAGTGGACGATCCGCTCATCCTGGTGAAGGTGGCTCTTCTTCCCCCATGCTACTGAATCAAAGGCCCGTTCTCTAAAACACACTCACAGATGTGGAAGATCTACGCTTTATCAGCCGTCACGACCTGCCTTCACCTAGTTTGATGCACAAATCAACCATGAACACTGTTCTGAGGTCTGAAGGAAGTGAGTGGAGGAGAAGAAGGGACTAGTGTTGTGACTTGTCTTGTAAAAGAAAAATGGCCGGGATCATAAAAACATAGTGATGAATTTTAATAAGTAAAAAAGAAAAACTGTCATGTAGTTTGGGACATGGGACAACTTTGTCGGACTGACACAGGAGGATCACCGCAAGGCTGGCAATCCATCTAAATAATGCTTCCCATCACTCACCCACTGAGTTTATAATATCTCTCAAAGCCTGTGGTGACAACGTACTCCCCTGCCTCCTGGTTTTCTTTTCCATTGCTGCTATAACAAATCACCACAAATTTACTATCGTACAGCTTCTTGGGTCAGAGGTTAGAGGTCTATACAGGTCTCTCTGGAATAAAATCACATATAAGCAGGTCTTTGGTGTCCCTGGAGGCTCTGATGAGAACCTCCTTTGCTTTCCCAGCTCCACAGGCTGCCTCCCATCCCTG
>JADRCC010575685.1:0-14533 GCA_019843855.1 Hylomyscus alleni
CCTCCCTTTACCTTCACCAGATGCAAGCTGGGGTGACTGCCTAGGCCACACCAGCAGCTTCACAGTGGGTCAATAGTGCATTCTGCAGAAAGAAAAGGAAACAGACAAGCAGACCCTGGCTCTGCTTCCTCCCCAGGGAACAGCCAGAGATCATTCCCTCACAAGGACCCTTAGGTCAAACCCTTCTTGTTCTCCATGTGGGCCTTCAGAGCCATGAGTCACAAGAAAATGCAAGTGCAGGGCCCTGTATGTGCTTTGGCCACAGAGGAGCTGCTACTCAGGCAGGGCTGGGAGCCACAGCATAGGACAAGGACCAAAGAAGCCTAGACTAAACTGTGCACATTCTAAAGCTCCAGACCATCGTCTCCATCTGCTGAGGGCCAAGCTGGAGAGAACTCTGTGGAGTGAGTAGGGAGTCAGCCCATCTTCAATCAGTGAGCACAGGATAGGTGCATGATGGGATCTGTGTGGAAAGTTTGGTTCTAAATTCATCCTATACAGTGACTTGTATTTAGAGAGAGAGTCTCATGTAGTCCAAGCTGGCCTTGAACTTGCTGTCATGAAGGATGACTTCGAACTCCCAACTCTTCTGCCTCCAGCTCCCAAGTTGGGAATCCCATTCATGGGCCCCAGGCAGGGTCCTATGCAGTGGCTCCACTTCCCAGAGCAGCCCCACGAGGGTCTTCTCTAGCCACTGCCATTCCACAGAGGAGGAAACAGACATGAGAAGCTGGCTCTCCCAGCTACAGAGAGACTAAGATGGAGCTGACCCATCTCCCTTGCCTGGCACAGCCCCATGAGGTAAATTGAGTCTGATAGCAAAGACCATTTCTAAAGCAGAAAATGTAGGAGCTCTGCTGTTGTCCAGACAGATGGACAGGGCCGGGGCAGAAGGTGGCCAGAGCACCTGTGCAGAAGGCTCTCAGAGCTGGGAGAGCCATGGCCGAGGGGCGTGACTGTTCAGGTGACTTTTCAGAGGTTTGATGGAAGGTGCACAGAGACAGTGTGAGGAGGACGGAGACTGCTGTCCTGAGATCTGCAGATCTGAGAGGGAAGACTGCAGGACAGGCAGGACTTAGGGGAGGCTCAGAAGGCAATGGGGGGCTGAGGAGAAGACTCAGTCAGTAAAGTGCTCATCCTCAGGAGCCTGAGACCCGAGTCTGGACCTCTGAGTTCCACAGAAAAGCCAGGCTCCGTGTCTAACCTGGCCCATGTGGCAACGTTTCTGGCCATTGAGAGACCTTGTCTCAGAAATTAGAAGGTGCCTGAAAAGCAGTGTCCAAGTTTGTTCCCTGACCTCCACGGCTGCGTGCTGGGCACACATGCACCCATGCCCACAACAATGCACACCTCCAAACAGTAATGGGCACAACTGCTTGGGGCACACAGAGGAGGGAAGGGAGAAGCAGCGGGAAGTAGACACTGCAGCTCTCAGTCTTGTGCTGCAAAATCAATCTACAGTGGCATCCCTCTGCGGCATGGACCTTCCCACCTCCCAACTGCAGCCCAGCCTCCTCACCCCTCTCTCTGGCACTAGTGCCCTTTGAACTGTGGCAAGAGGCTCCCGGGGCAGCAATGGAGCCACTGACAACTGGCTCATGGGAAGACTCTGTAGGAGGATCCCTCTATCTGGTGTGGTGAGGGTACAGCGGCAGGGAAGGATGGTCCTGGGACTGAACACCAGGACTGGTCAAGAACTGTAGCACATAATTTAAGAGTACAGAGGAGTGATGGGGAGACTGGCTGGAGGGCAAAATACTATACACGGATACAGCTACGTAGTGAGTTCTTTTTTTCATCCTTTATCTTCACCCCCTAACACTAGATAGGAGAGAAACAAGGATAGAGGGGAGAGAGGAATTAGGAAAATCCCTGAATCTAATTTCTTTTCTTTTGTTTCTTCTTTGAGCACAGTTGTTAACAAACCGCAACCAACCCCTCTAAATAACCAACAGACCCTGCCCCTTGGGGTCCTTGCATTTATGTGCCCTCTGAAAGTCTCCCAGAATTCCAAACATCACACAATTGCCGAAATTATCTGCAGCTGGAAAAACACTTCTGCTAGCGCCTGAGGCAAATCAAGGTCAGCTGCTGTGGACAGTCCAAAGCAGCCCCACACCCCACACCTGGGATTAGAATGAAAACACATACTATTTCTGGTTTTTCTTTTTTTTAATAGATTTATTTATTTATTCTATGTGGATAAGTACACTGTAGCTGTACGGATGGCCTTGAGCCATCATGTGGCTGCTGGGAATTGAACTCAGGACCTTTGCTTGCTCCAGCCCCGCTCGCTCCTGCCCCACTCCCTTCCGTGTAATTCACTGTAGTTGTCTTCAGACACACCAGAAGAGGGCGTCTGATCTCATCACGGATGGTTGTGAGCCACCATGTGGTTGCTGGGATTTGAACGCAGGACCTTCGGAAGAGCAGTCAGTGCTCTTACCCCGCTGAGCCATCTCGCCAGCCTCTGGTTTTTCTTTTATAGAAGCCAAAATTCAGAATTCTCACTACACGCTTCTAATCTTCCAACTGCCCTCATCCCTAGCAATGATGGTCAGGCGTCAGGAAAATTGTTAAGTGTGTAGAGGCACTTTCTAATGACCTGGGGTCAGTTCCTGAGCCCACATTAAGCTGGATGAAGAGAACCAACTCCAAACATGCCCTCTGACCTGAAAACAGGCACCTGTAAATACGCATGCTCATCATTACATGTACGGGACCACGTGCCCACAGACATCTACACATAAAGGCCCACATGAATGGAAACACACAGGCACACATTCATGAATGCTCATACCTACAGTACATGCTCACACTCATAAAGATCCTTACCGGCATACACTCATATATTCACACACAAATGCAGACACCCCCTGTAAGTGCAAAGATGAGTATACACACACATATTTAAACAGGCTTTTCTGTAGTGGTATGACCAGTTCCTCCAGTGTATACTCTTTTGCGGTTGCCCCTTGTCCCCAGAAAACCAGGCCCAGGTGTCACTTTGTGATGACTGTGGCGTCTATGGTTCCTTCCTTGTCTTGGGTTTCCATGGCAATGTGTGTGGTCCCAAACCTGTCCACTCATGTTCCCACTTTCGGGAATTTCTGGGTGAGAATGTTGGGGGACCCAGAATACCAACAGCGCAAACCATGTGGTGGTCAGTGTTACACCCTGCTCCTGCTATCAAGTGATCCATGTCACAGACATGGAGTTCCTGCAGAGCAGACAAGGGACAGACACTCGAGAGTGGGTGACATGAGTGCTACCCCCAGATAGCTAAAGAACCTCTGTCTACTTAAATGGCTGCAGTCAGTCTGTGGAGAACTTTATCCCTCTGCTCCCTCTATATCTCTGTCAACCATTGAAGAAGTAGCAAAACAGACCAGAGTACTGACCATGTGTTGTGAGCAATAAGGAGTCCTGTATGGCTACCTACACCTTCTACCCAGTGCCTTTGGGCTTCTGACAGCTACAGTGATAATCTGTGACTCCATGCTACTCCAGAATATGAGCGCCCTATATCTCTAGCTTTGGTCTAAACAGAACATCAATATCACTGCTGTTCGAAGCTCAGTGAGGCTGAAGCAGGGGAGTCATCAAATCTCTGAGGCCAGCCTGCCTTATATAGAAATCTTACCCACCCCCAAAAAAAGCCATGACTAAGTGTCTACTCAGAAATGCCACTAGCTCCCAGTGCTGGGTTATAGCCAAACACCAGGACAGATTTCAGTAGTGCTAGGAACTGAACCCAGGGACTTGGGCTTGAAACAGGAGTCACATCCCAGCCATAAGCCTCTGGTGTAAGAAGCTCACTGAAGGCCAATAGTCCTCAGCTTAGTGGTGAGATCAGGATGTCATTGGCAGCCATGGCAATGGGCCCAGGACCCACCACTCCCACCCAGTTCTCCTTCTGGTCTTAGTCGGTGTATCCCCATTATCTTTGCAACATACTTTCCAGAGCCACTTGTAAAACAGTCTTTATGAAAAGGGACCAGTAACTTCACTGCAGTGTTGGAGTCATCTGGTGAAGGTGACCTAATAGTCCTTGCGGGGATGTTCACGTTTGACAGGCAAAGTCGTAGGATTTAGCAGTCTGACACAAAATGGCTATGTAGCCTCAACTGTCCTCAAACTGGTGATCCTCCTGCTGCAGCTGCCCAAGTACTGGCATTACAGATGTGTGTGTGTGTGTGTGTGTGTGTGTGTGTGTGTGTGTAATCTCTATTTCAGCATTCTGATACCTAAAACATTGTTATATTACAAACAAGAGCTAGGTGTTTTGAACAGATCTTTTGGAAAGGCTGTCCCCACAAGCAGCTTATCTGCGTTTGATGCCTGAGGCTGCACAATGGGGCTGGAGAGATGGTGCAGTGTGTAACAGCACCCATTGCTCTTTCGGGGAAGCAGGCAGTGCACTATCACTTGACTCCAGATCTAGGGCATCTGACTACCTCTTCTAACCACAACAGGCACTGAACCCACATGCACAAATCCACAGACACCCAGAAATAAGGTAAAATCATTATCTGATTTTAAAAGACTACACGATGAAGTTATAGAAATAAAAGTAATGAGTTATATAAATGTTTTACAAAAGAAAGCAGAGATTTTATTAGGTCTTATTTTATTGTTAGGATCAGCAATATGATGCAAACTGTATATAAATATATATAAATATACACACATTTAGTATAATACATATAAAACATTATTTCTTTGATGTATTGTGTTCATTGACTTGGGTATACTGAAATTGCGTGACTGGAATGAATCCATCTTCAGCATATGGAATTACTATTTTGATGTTTCCTTCAAATCCACTTGGTAGTGTTGTTCTGTGATCAATTTTTACTTATCAGTCCATCAAAAAAAAGTCTGGGTTTTCTTGGATTGGTTTAGTGTGAGCATGTTCTCAAATTAAATTTTTGCATTCTGGAAGACTTGATATAAAAGATCCATTTAGGTTTTTCAGTTACTGATAGACTCATGCCACATTTGCATATTATTGGGCCTATTTCTTCTTGGGGCCAGGTACTGTTTTCTATATCTTCCAAAGAACTAGTTCATAAGTTAATGTCAATTTGAAATGTGCCTAATTTATGTCTACAGTCTCTTCACTTGTAAACAAATTTTGTTCTGTTCACTTATGGCTCTTACCTTCCAAGTAGCAATATATATATATATATATATATTGATCTATTTTTCTTTATGGTTGAATTTTCATTATTATAAACACATGTTGATTGAAATGACTATCACCCAAAGTTTAGCTAAGAGCCATCTGCCCATTCATTCACTCATTTTTTAAAAAATAATTCTGAGTTTTCCTTCAGCTTATACAGTGAATATTACCATGAGTGGTTGTGAGGTATTTTCAGAAATTACAAACTAAGTAAAAGGTCTTTATTAGTGGCTACCATGATATTCTACAGTCTACCCTGGGACTTAGTCCACTACCCTGGCTTCAGATACCCTGCCCTTTAGTTCCCCAATAGCTGAATTCAGACATCTCCTAGGAGACACAGACTCTCTGCTCAATGCTGTGGGAATCTTGTCCTTGAGTCCCTCTCTGTTGTTCTCTGTGGTGTTTACTAGAACATAAAACCACGCTGTTCATGTAAGCATTGCATCTCTGCTCCAGGAGGGGAAGGTTTCCCCATCAGGAATGTTATAGCTCTGTTCCGGCAGGAGAAGGTCTCCCCAATGAAAGTGATATAGCTGGCAATCAGGAGCCAAGGAATACCACAAAGTCACATTGCACAGCAAACCTCATGCAAGAGATTGATTGGGAGGGGGAAACCAGTTGGCTGCCTCTCCTCAGGGGAGAAGCAGCAGAGGACTGAGAAGGCAAGGTTTATACAGGGTTTCTTGTGGGGAGAGGGACAGAGCTTTCCGGGGTGGCATGTCATTGGTGGACTTTTTGTAGTAGAGATATTTGGTTTAGAGCAATTAACAAGCAGCAAAGTGGGAGACTCTATTAAGACAATGGGTGAGGCCAAAAATGGTGGTCCTTTCCCTAGATGTTTAAGTTTGGCCCTAATGTCAGGGAAACTCTGGAAGGAGTTGTTTTCCATCTGAGGTCTCGGGATCCAGATTGCAATATTGTAAGATAGGTATATTTGTAAAGTGGTCTAAAAACTGAGACAGGTTTTCATGTTTGCCCTGGATGATCTCTTGGGGCTCATTTGGTTTTTTTGTTTTTGTTTGTTTGCTTTATCATTGACCATCTCGTGGAGACTGGGCAGGAGGCAATTTATAAATTGGTCTCTAGCTAAAATGCCCCCCAGAGTTTTGTAGTTCTGTTCAGAATCTCTGTCTGGTACTGTGCCATCCCAGACTGGGTGGGCAGCATTAGTTTGGTAGATTTTTGTCTGCATGTGCCCTAGGATGGCCTGTGCTCCTAGGGGAGAGAAAGTTGCTGGTGAGGATTGTGTAAATGTCATGGAAGGTGAGACTGAAAGGTTGGTGAGAACTCTGGAACTCTAATGAAAGTGGAGGGATTAGTGATGTGACACCCCAACCTCTCCTCTACCTGAGAGAGATCGCATGCCCTGACCATGCCATCCACCCCAGCAAGCCCACCCCTAACCCCCACAAAGGGAGAACTGGGGCTAGGTTAGGCTGGGTTCAGGGAGGTAGAGGAAGTCCCATGATAGAGCAGGAATAGATAGTGGAATACCTAAGGGCTCTTGGTGGACTGAGAGTGAATTCTGGGGAGATTTGATTAGGGTGGCCTGTCACTGGAAAGGAAGGAGGGACTGGGAGGCCAACAGGGGTGGGGCTCACTAGCTGGATTCAAAATAATGGTTTGGGCTTCACAGCCAGGAGAAGTTAGGTGGGGGAACAGAAAGAGAGAAAGGGTTTAGAACAGGGCTAAGACAAAGAGATGGGACACAGGGAATGTGGAGTGTTTCCCTAGTTGCTTACAGTATTTGTGAAGGTCCTGAATACTATTAGGGTCTAGGGTGCCATTAGACAGCCATTTGGATTGATTATCTAAGGAATACTAAGGTCAAATTCTATTGCAAAAGTGAATAAATTTAGGTTCCTTCAGGTCAGGTGCCAGGTGTAGAGGCTGGAAGTTTTCTAGAGGCATCCCAAGGAGAACTGGGAAAATATGGAAGACACCACTCCCATGGATGATTGAGGAAGAAAAAGGTCACTGCGGCCTGTGGTCTCAGATGTCCCCAGGACTCAGGGAAGACTGAAAGAGGACCAAGCCATTCTGTGTGTTGTCACCACATTCAATGGGGGGTCAGGAGCTTAGCCTGCCTAAGCCAGAGGAGAGACTCAGTGCCTGGTACCAGGGCTTCTTGGAGGCCAGAAGGCAAGGACTAAAACCGAGTAGGGTCCCATCCATGGGGAAAGGTTGGGGAATGGAGTTGCAAAAGCCACGAGGGCCTAGAGTTGCTGTGGGATTTACGGGCAGCTCCGAGGTGGAGATGGGAGAAGAGAGCAGGAAAGGGGGCAACAGGCCAATGGGGCCTAAAGAAGCTGCAGGATTGCAGCCCTAAAGGTCGTGGGATGGCGGCAGGTAAAGAGGACCAGCCACACCCCTAAAGACCGTGGCTGGGGTCACCTCTGCCTCCAAGAGTACCAGAGGGGTGCCGGGCACCCAGTGGTCACTTCGTCGGGCTCAGGGAAATGTTTACACCAAATAAAGTGGAAGCTTACCTAACTGCAGCTGATGGATGGGGTGCTGAGCCACAGGTGAGCTGGAAGTGAGCCTGCTGCTGTGGGTGGACTGGAGGTGAGGGGTCGAGTGCTAGTGCGGCTCAGACCACTAGGGGGAGCAAGGCACCAGGAGAATCCGTCCGAGTCACAGCAAACTTGGGCTACAGCTGGGCTTTGGTGGTGAGGTGACAGGGAAGGTTTCCCTGGCCCTTTTACCCTACAATGCATAGCTACCATGGTACCTGATCTGTGATAAAAGTGAGACTAGCTCTCAATAGAAGGGTGGATGATACCATTTTTGGCCATTCAATGAGATTGTTAAAAACGTTCACGTTCACCTCTCCTGATGTTCTTCAAGGCGAGGCATTTTCTGTTAGAGAAGATGAAAACTGCAACCAAACCAAACACAAACATCTCCCAAACGGGAATATGTGTGCAAAAATATCAAACAGTTAAATAAATGGCGTCACTTTTAGTTACACTGACTATAATCAATCGGTGAACTTCTCTGAGACTTTTATAACAAGAACGAATATGAATATATATGCGTATGTACATATATATGCACCATCATATGGGGACATGCTTCAAATGTATAGTGTTTACTTTGTTAGGAAAGAGAATATACATGTATGAAAGTAATAGTATGAACAATGACAAATGTGCATAAGAACACAGAGGCACAGGTGCAGCGCGGAAGGAGAATTGAACTTTACTTCTGGTCTGAAAAACTGAAGTTCTGAGGTAGGAGCGCCAACCAGCAGGCCCGCACGACCTGCCTCGAGCTGCGGAGGGCGCGGCCGATACAAGCTCCAGTTGGAGAGTGAAGCTCTTGCGCAGGTTTTTCAACGTCCTCCGTGCAGGCCAGTGCGCACGCGCATAAGGAAGGCTCGCGCCCAACAACCCTCAGATCGTTATTTGGGTGCTGATGGTGAGAGGGGTCTGGTCTGGTCTGAGTGGAAGACACCCTGCCCTAGGTACCAGCTGGAGATGTTCTGTCACTTCCAGGATGCTGGAGGCGGAGGGAGTCACCTGAGGGAGTTTCTGCTGTCCTTGCCTCTGGATGATTTTGCTATTTACAGGTGTTGGTGAACCGCTTTACTTCTTTTTTTTTTTTTTTTTGGTTTTTCGAGACAGAGTTTCTCTGTGTATCCTTGGCTTCCCTGGACCTCTCTCTGTAGTTCAGGCTGTCCTCGAACTCAGAAATCCATTGCCTCTGCCTCCCAAGGGATTAAAGGCCTGCTAGGTTGGAGGGGGAACGTGTGTGTGTGTGTGTGTGTGTGTGTGTGTGTGTACATTTAAATGTAGGTCCCACTTGAGTTTTTCCGCCCACAGTACTATCTCTTGTTACCCCCTCCAGCCTAGCAGACCCATTCATCCTCAGATATAATCCCCGCTCTGCTTCCTTGCTGGTTATGTCACCTTAGTATTTGAAGCCAGGCTGAGTTTTATCAGGAATACAGATGTACTGTCCATTCCGGGTTTGGGGCATTGCTTATTGGTGGAGACTACTGCCTTGTGTCTATTTCAGGTTACGGAAATTTCAGGTTCAGGAGAAGGAAAATAGAGGTGGTTATTAGGAGCTGTAAAGGTTGAGCAGCAACAGGCAGAGCACAGAGAAAGGACATGCCATGTGGTCTTGGCTCCCATCATAAAGACTCCTTCATTCCCTGAGGAGAAGAAGGGTAACATGCAATACAGCTAACCACAATCCTATGTAACAGGTGGAGAGCTAGACTCCAGTGGACAATGGATGCCCAGAACCCATTTTGCTGTTTTTAAAATTCTTTTCTGAAAGGTAAGTGAAAATTACTTCAGAATTCTTTCACATGTCTAAATTCCCCTTGTCGAAAGTTCTCAACCAGGCCATTATTCAGTTTCCCTTCTTATAGTAAAATGTCTGTACGATATTACTTTACTAGCCAGAAATGAACCTCATAGGTGAATAGGATATACCTCCATGTAGATAGGAAAGACAGCAGGGTAGTGCTCTGACTGTAACATACGGAATAAACTAAATTTATGCTGATGTCTTTCAGCATGTGAATTGAAGGCGTAGGCTTGACAACACCAGAAACATAATAGGACAGTATTCTCTGAACCCAAAAAGGGTGTTTGCTACAGGAAATCCATTGAAAATTAGAAGTGTGGGGCTGGCGAGATGGCTCAGTGGGTAAGGGCACTGACTGTTCTTCCGAAGGTCCTGAATTCAGATCCCAGCAACCACATGGTGGCTCACAACCACTCATAATGAGATATGATGCCTTCTTCTGGTTCATGTGAAGACAGCTACAGTGTATTATGCAGGAGTGAGTGGGGCTGGAATGAACGGGGCCATCCTGAGTTCAATTCCCAACAGTTACATGATGGTTCACAGCCATCTGTACAGCTACAGTGTACTCATACACATAAAATAAATAAAACTAGAAGTGTGAAGAAGAATGGCCATTTATAAAGTTGGTCTAGGTTCTTAGGTGTACAGTTTTAATGTTGACATTCTAAACTTATTTAGGTGTGGGACATGAGCAATAGACACACACTGTATTAGTATAGTTCCTCTAGAAGAATAGAACATATAGAATCAGTATCTGTATGTATGTATGTATGTATCTATCTATCTATCTAAATGGTTTTATCAGAATGGCTTTCTGTCTGTGGTCCAGCTAGTCTAACAATGCCTGTCTACCAATGGAAGGTCCAAGAATCCAGTTCTTGTTCAGTCCACCAGGCTGGATGTCTCAGGTGGTCTTCAGTGAGCACTAGATTCTTGAAGAAGTAGGCTCTAATGCCTGTGAAGGAATGGACTTGCTAGACAGAGCAAGATTGAACAGGAAGAGAGCTTCCTCCTCCTTCCATGTCCTTTAGATGGCAGCAGATGTGGCTTAGATGAAAGGTGGGTCTATGCATCTCCAAAGATCTGGATTATGGGTGTACAGTCCCACCTCAAGGATTTGGATTAGAATTGGGTTACCCTTGTCAAAGTATTTAATTAAGAAAATGTCTGTCACCAGTGTGCCCAGACATTTAAGTTTTAGTTAATTCCAGATGTAATCAAATGGACAACCAAGAATAGCCATTACAAGTGTCCTACTTAACAGCCGAGCGGTGGTGGCGCACGCCTTTAATCCCAGCACTTGGGAGGCAGAGGCAGGCGGATTTCTGAGTTCAAGGACAGCCTGGTCTACAGAGTGAGTTCCAGGACAGCCAGGACTATATGGAGAAACCCTGTCTCGAAAAACCCAAACAAACAAACAAACAAGTGTCCTACTTAATTTCCAAATGAAATTAAATTATCATATCCTCTTATGTCCTACTTAATTTCCAAATGAAAAGAACCATAACATAATTATACCTAACATGATATAACTATACCTTGTATGACCACATTGCATTATAAATTTGGAATAGAGGACAATGTCCATTGAGGGACATTCTTTTAGTATCTCAAGTTAAGTAAGATGATCACTGATATTCTCTTAATTGATGTTACATGACATGACGAAAGAAAACACAAATATCTGTACAAACACATTTTAACCAGATAAGGCAGAAATACTCATGTCAATTATAGTCCTCATTTCTGCAACTGGTCAATGCCCCCAACTGGAATATGTAACTACTTCCCTCTCTTACCTCTGAAAGCACCCCTGTAGTTCCCTATACAATCAATCACAGGATATACATTATTGATCCAAAATGTCATAGTGAGGTAATACTGAACCAAAGCAAGACCAAAAACATCTGGGGAAACTCCAAACTCCGAATCTCCATGTAAAGGACTCTTCAGATATCTCTCCCACTTCTTCCATCCTTGTTGACTGCAACAAGCTTGGTTCTCTTGGCCTTGTTCCTGGTTAGCAGCTTCCCTTGACTTTTATCCAATAGCTCAGGGATACCCAAGGCAACTTCAACGTCACAGCTTCTTGATCCACACTTAATCTTTTGAGCCCCACCGTGGGGCTTACATCACTTCTCCAGCTCTGCCCTCGGTAGCACTGGTTGATCCACTCCACTGCTGCTGCTGCTGTTTTTGGTGGTCATCCTATGGTACTGGCATCTCCAATATGCTGGGCTCTTCACTGCAACTAGGCTACACCAATAGCCTCTCATAGGCTCTCTTCATGGTACTGAGGGACCCTAAAGGGTTTTTCAGTCCCACATCCTCCTTACAGCTTCCTCCTCTTACCTGGAGTCAAGGATAGGCCAAGTTCCATTCTCCACCCACAGGAATATTCTTGAGTAAAAAATTCTCAGAATGTACTGACTGTTGTTACCTGACCCTCTGGAAAGTCCCAAGTAGAGTTCAAATGCATGTCATGCTTGCTAGCCAATAAACTTAAAGGTCAATATGCTTAGCCAATAAGTTTGAACTATAACCTTGCTGATGTAACCTATGCCCCTAAAAAGTATAAAAACTACTTGTAATAGCTATTCGAGTTCACCTTCTCATCACAACTGATTGAGGGTTGACCCCTGATGCACCAGAAAATAAACCTCTTGCTTTTGCATTGATCTGCTTTTCGGAGTCTCATTCAGGGACATCTCAAAGTAAGTGCCACTGAAGGTTGGGGTCTTACAGTACCAATCCTCAACTTCTTTGAATGACCCCTTCAGTCCTGGGCTGTCAACTCTTAACTGAGGCTGCAATTCACCAATGGCCTTTCCTGGCCTCTCACAATTCCAAGCCTCAGCTACTTCCTATGACCCCTCCATGCCTTCAAAACATTGCCAAGTCCAGCTGTAGCATGATGTACAACCTTGGTTATCTCTAGAAAATATTTATTCTGGGCTCTCAGAAAACACTTCCCAGAAGATTTCACCTCCGTGGTACTAGTTTCTTCTTAAGCACTGCTCATTTTTTAGCTCCAGCTAACCAGCATCAATTGTCCCAGTAAACTCTTCTATTCTTGACTCTAAAGCAAGAGCCACATGGCCAAAACTGCCAAGTTCTGCTGTTTACTGGGACTGGAACATGACCACCTTGTTCTGTTATGACCAAGTCAGCTCAGTCAGTCAACAGGTTCTCCAGGGCAGGATCAGGATTAAAAAGAAAAAAGACAACATTGTAACATGACCCCAGCCATTCTGAGGCTGAGGTGGGTTTATTTTTTTTCCCAATCTGCTTTTATACCGTTTTAACTACATGCAAGTAATAAGGTCAGTTCTAGGTTAAGGAACAAGCAAGACAATAAACACAAATAGTCAAGGAACAAGCAAGGCAATAAACTCTTGTGATCACTGTTTCTAGGAGCTTATCAGGATGACCAAGATATCTGAACTTATTTTCCCATCCTAGTCCAAAGTTAAGTTCTTGCCTGAAGCCTACTACTTTGTCTAGCCCATTATCAGATTCCTGCCTGAAACCTACTTCCTTGTCCTGGCCCAATGTCAAATTCCTGCCAATCGGCCCCAAAAGCTCTCCACACTATTACACCATTTAATGCTTAAGCTTGACTGTCCTGTGACTTGCTTGGTAAACTGACCTTGAACTCAGAGATATCCATGTCTCATCTCCTGAATGCTGGGATTAAAGGCATGCTCCACCTTGACTGGGCCTGAGCTGAGGCTTTTGTCTCAGCAGCTCTGTGCTGCTTTGGAGACTTTAGGTCAGCCTCAGAGACAGGAAGACCCACACTGATCTTTCTTGTCCAGTGCTGACAGATGTCTGATATTTGGTGTGCTTTTGCATTTTCTCCACAAGGAGTCAAAGGGAACAGACCAGAGTGAAATGTACAGAAATGTGCAGATATCCACAAGAGGCCCTGAGGAGATATGGCCTCGGCATCCGGGGGTGCCTAGAGTGAGAAGAAGCACTCCCTGAAAGCCCTTGTCTACCTTCATCTCCATGCTGGAGAGAGAAATGCCTTTGATTTTTTAAATAACAGGCATTTGGTTTTGATGGCCAATAATATGTAAGTGAGGAACAGGAAGTGTAAGGGGAAAGCTTGGAACAGAAGCAGAAAAAGGTGGAGACATGGGGAATCTGTAGAGAGGGAAGGCGGAGAGAGTAAAAAGGGATCTCCTTCCATCTTCCCATGCCCACAAAATTAAAAGGCTGCCACCTGGGTTATTTAGGGGTATAAGTGCCATTCTTGAGAGCTAAGATGCACCAGAAATGTCAGTGTGAGTTGGAGTCACCTGCCATTTTTTTTAAGACACATCTCAGAGGTGACTTGATGGGGACAGGGGAGTGGATCCCATTGCTAATGGTGGCTGGTGAGCCATAGTCAAGAGCCCAGGTCTCCAGAGGATAGGGAGGTCTCTGGGAGGAAGGAGCTATCAGCCAAACAACCCCATCACTGAGAGAAGAATACAATGGTCTGAGGAGATATCAGGGGACCTGAGGACAGGATTTTTGGATGATTAAAAACAGACACTGGATTTTGGCAGAAAGGCCACCAAAAAGCAAAAAGAAAAAATTGTCAACAAAGCGAAATTGAACAAAATGTGCCTCCTGGCCATCTGAGGGTATCTGCCCTGGCAGCACAAGGCCATGGCAGGGTGCATTCTCCCAGCTCCCACAAGACAGAGCTGGAGTGCCAGATGAACAGTGGTCATCAGCCAATGTCCTGGAGAATAGTGAGGATGACTAGAGAGGGGAACTCACCAGTTAGCCACTGCTGGATGAAGAGAGTCGTTTCCAGATGGCCCAGAAAGTGCACAGACCTGGTGGGGGTTGGGGTGGTGTTCCTCTAGGCCTGTCTGAGTTATGGTACCAATGAAAGGGCCTGAGATTTGGCACAGAACCAAACACCAAATCCTCAGCACAAAGGAGATTTTATTTGACAAGCAGAGGGGTGGGGAAGGGCTGCCTCTGGACCAGGTAAGGACAGCAGCAGGTGGCTTTGCAGGA
>JADRCC010575687.1:0-12573 GCA_019843855.1 Hylomyscus alleni
GCCTCACACACATACACTCCAAGCCTTCCCAGAATGCATTTGAGCCCCTATACTAGAAGGCAAGGCTTCTAGAGTTGAGGTTTAACAGTTCCATGGCAGGCCGAAGCGAGCGGAGCTAGAGCGAGCAGAGGTCCTGAGTTCAATTCCCAGCAGCCACATGATGGCTATCTGTACAGCTACAGTGTACTCATACACATAAAATAAATAAATAAATCTTAAAAAACAACAACAACAACGACAACAAACAGTTGCATGGCATCCCTGCCCCCGCCTCATGGGGTCACTCCCCCTGCAGACACATGCCTTCCTGGTCAAACCAGCAACCTCACAGCTTTTTACTACTTTAGTCTGGCCATGCCAGTTCCTCTCTAAACACTCTAGGGTTCTCCATCACTTGTAGGTAAAATCCCAACTGTCTATCACAGGGGGGAGGGGAGGGTCAGCTTTCATGGCTCACATCTCCTGCTGTGGCTATAACTGCTAGGCCTTTCTGCCTTCCACTTTCATCTCCTAAGTGTTGGTTCCTGCTGGAGCCCTCACCTGGAATGGCCACCCCACTCTGCCTCCTAGGAAATGCCATGTGGTGTTTAAGGTCAGCCTAGTGCTTCTTCCTCTCCAGCCCCTTAAGTTCCGCCCAGTCCCAGCTTTCAGCCCAATCCACTGAGCCCCAGTAGCTCACCCCAGCCTAAGCTGAGCACACCTTGAGCAATCCAGAGCCTGGCAGAGAAGGGAGAAGGTGCTACACTCACCTGCTGTTTCCCGGAGACAGCCTCATCGGCTCCTTGCACAGGACCACAGAACCTGTGGCTGTGGGAGCTGGGGACTCCAAGTCTCCTGTTCCTCTCTGGGTCCAGGTCAGCAAAGGGGTGAGGAGATACCCCTGCTGAAACTTCTGGGGCACCCTTCAATAGCGGCAGCAGCAGAGGGAAGGGGTGGCCTTGCTAAAGCTCTGTCCCTACTGGTAGGTATCTGACTTCCTTTTGTCACTCTAGAGCCAGGAAGACTGATGGCAGCCTGCAGTCAGGCCTGAGAACAGCAGCTATAGCAGTGGCTCTCAACCTTCTTAATGCGGTGGCCCTTTAATACAGTACCTCATGTTGTGGGGACCCCAACCATAAAATTATTTCATTGCTACTTCATAGCTATATTTTTGCTACTCTTATAGATCATACTGTAAGTATCCGATAGGCAGGGTATCTGATATGTGACCCCAGTGAAAGGGTCATTGAACCCACCCAAAGGTGTCATGACCCACATGTTGAGAACCACTGAATTAGAAGCTATAAGGCCGGAGGAATGTCTATTTCACCGATCACCTTTCTCTGTGGTGATAAAAGGCATACCTTAGAAAAAACTGGAAGCACGGGGGACCCTACCATAAGACTAGGAGGCAGAGGAGGCTGATGGTGGAGGCTCTCAGGGAAGGGCCTCTGCCTTGGCAGGAAATGAAGTTGATTGTCACCTCCTCTCAAAGAGGACAGGAAGCAGAGCCCAGGCCATGCCCTGTGTGTCTCCTGCTGGGCTCCCATAGTGCCCTCTACCTCCACCCCCAGCTGAACCCATTTAAGTATACAGAAGGTGCTCAATAAATGCTGTTTTCTGTCCCCTGCATGTTATGATTGTCCTTTGTTTCTGTCTTATCTGTAAGCATTAAACATCAATGATGTACTAGATGCCCATTTATTGGGCACTGGATGGGGATGGTTCAATGTCAGAATCAGGGGTTTGAAAGCAATCCTCAGAATGTGGGTCAAAGCTTTCCTGCTTAGCAGCTGCGTGCCCTGCCCTCTTTGCTGTGATAGCCTCCTGTGTAGCAGAAAGTACTGACAGTTCCATTCTCTGGGGGCCATTAAAAGGCCTGCGTAAGTTAGTATATGCCAAGTATTTACTGAATACACAAAGCAAGTCTTCAGCAATATTATTTTCATGTGGGGAAACTGAGGCTCAGTGAGTGGCCTGAGTTCACTCGAAGGGTTCCATCGCCTGTCTGGAAGGCTTGGTGACAGGTACTCTCCTGTGTCTGGAAAGCCTGGGTGCTTGCTTATCTATGGAAAATGGCCCAAGCTGCCTCAGGGCCTACTTGTCACTGTGGGGGCTGCAGGTGGTGGCTTAGGTAACTGGATTTCAGAGCTTAGGATCTAGGCTGCCATTAATATGTTATGAGTCTTAACTTGCCCAAAGATATAAAAGAAGGAGGAGAAGAGGAAGAGGAGGAGGAGGAAGAAGAGGAGAGTGTGTGGGACAGGGATAAAGGAGGGAGGCACTGATGGGAAGAAGGGGATTCTGGGACCTTGAAAGGTTCCGTAGGAAGAGTGGACTCAGATGCTCCAGGAGCCATTAT
Organism: Hylomyscus alleni; assembly: GCA_019843855.1. Lineage (NCBI taxonomy): Eukaryota > Metazoa > Chordata > Mammalia > Rodentia > Muridae > Hylomyscus > Hylomyscus alleni. The sequence goes on from JADRCC010575687.1 coordinate 2,342, forward strand.
GTTACAGTGGGGTCTGAACCTCACCTACCGGGAAGTATGGGGTTCTATGTTCTTATTAGCGCTGTGTCAGAGAGCATCTGCTGCCTCAGTCACCCTGGAGCTCTGATGGACATGGAAGGCCTGTGGCCTGCCCAATGCCTGGCTGGGTAGCCAATCAGAAGGCCAGAAGGGTATCTGGCTCTGATCTGCCGAAGCCACTTGAATGGAGGAACAGAAAGCAAGTGGAAGGCTCAAGCCTGGGAACTACACTGACTTAGATTCAGCGCCACCCCTGCTGTGTGCATCCTGGGTGCAGCCTGGCCTCTCTGTGTCCAGTTTCCTCACATGCACAGTGGGGAGAGCCGTGAGAAAGATGCAGGATGTGGAGGGTTGAGCATAGAGCCACAGAAATTAGTTAGCACTGCTGTGGACACCCTGGGCCTCCACCCCAGTTACTTCTGCACTCTGTTCTCTCAGCTCAGACCTTAGACCTGACTGTTACTCACATGTTTCAGAGCCATAGAGATGGCTCCTTTGGGACCCTTCATATTTGACACTCCTGCACAGTTGGGATGATTTGTCACCAGAAGGTTCAGAAAGGAAGAGTGAGAGAGAGGGAAGGAGGAACAGAAAGAGGATACAGGAAGAGGTGTAATGGAGACAGAGCACCCTGCCTCTGTGGGCAGCTGCCTTCAAGGTATCGCTGGTGCCCTGCCAAGCTCCTTTAGAGAGGTAGGGACAGACTCTTGCCCTCACAAGGCAACTAGGAAGCCAAGTGGATGGTTAGGATTTAAGAACTGACTGGAAGCCGGGTGTATTGGCCCATACCTTTAATCCCAGGGCTTGGGAGGCAGAGTTGTACAGAGGCGGGCCTTCTCTAAGCATCAGCTGAACTGACTGGCTTCCCAGCCATGCCTTGAGGCAGGCCACAGGGAGGCATTCCATGTCCACCAGAGCTCCAGGGTAACTGAGGCAGCAGATGCTCTCTGACACGGCACATAATAAGAATATAGAGCCCCATCCCTCATGGTAGGCCACTCCTCTCTCTGAGTTCGAGATCAGCCTGCTCTACAGAGTGAGTTCCGGGACAGTCAGGGATACGTGGAGAAAGCCTGTCTCAAAAAAACAATAAAAACACCAAAATAATAATAAAAAATAAATAAATTTTAAAAAAAAAGAAAGAAACCAACCAGACTTTAAGGGCTGCAGTTTTCCATCTGTGAAATAGAGATTCAGTCACTGTAGGATTCTTGGGAAGAATGCATTGCTCAAGGCTCGAATGGTAACCGCCCGGCCATCACCCTGGGTGGGATGGTTGCGAAGTCACTGCAGAGGCTTTGGGATCAAGTCTTTCCCTCACAGCCCGTCACTCTGCACCCACCCCCACCCCACCTCTGCCTGCAGGTGAACTAGTTGAATCCTATGAGGTTTTCTCAACCAGCCTTGGGGCTGGGCTGACAAATCCCACATCCAGCAGTGTTGGGTCGGACTTAGCTTAGCAAAGCTTAGCAAAGCATCCGGGGATTTTCCTGTTCCCCACCCTGAGCTCCTCCCCATAACCCCCCGAGGAAATTAACAGTGAAGTAGCTGAGCTCAAGCCCTGCTCCTGATCCTGCCGAGGCCATGTTCTTAGGATTTTATTGCTTATTCTAAAACACAAGCTACTTTTTTCTTTCAGCATCGTAGGATTTACTCCGTTCCACACACCTTCAAATGTAGATCTCCTCACCCTCGACACTGTCTCTACTGACTCCCTCAGTTCCATCCCTACAGGATGCCCACCACTCAGCTGACTCCGTCATCCCCATCACGGCCATCAACTCCCATTCCACCGTGCACAGCACCTTCACACCTCCATCCCTACAGCATCTCCATCAGCCCAGTCATCCATACTGTCTCCGTCAACCTGAGCAAACCTACCAGTTCTATCACATATACCCTCCCCATCACCCTGACTGACTCTAACCATCCGCCTTTTCTGTCACCTCCGCCATCTCTATCACTTTAACCACATCCACATCCTCTGCCCCTGTCCACCACATGGTCATTCTCTACTACTGTGTCACTGCCAAATATCTCTATCACCATCTGGAAAAACACAATCATCTCTATCCCATATACCATCTCCATCATCACCACCTGGAAAAACACAGTCATCTCTATCCCGTGTACCATCATCGCCACCATCATCACCCTTTCCATCACTTTGACCATCTTCCTGCTTCAACTCTGCCACTTCCACCTTCATTATCACCTGCTCCATCTCCACCTCTATCACCACCAACTCCTTCCCCTCTTACCTGCTCACCACCTCTGCCTCGCCTATTCTGCCACCCACACTGAGGACAAGTCGCCCATCTTTACCATGACTTGCATGACCACTCCTACCAACTTGTCTACCTGGGACAGACACTACCACTCTCCCCTTCTGTTTCACCGCAACGTCCTCATTCACTTCTAATGTCATCTCTGTCACCTCCATTTCCACCATCATCACCTCCATCCCCAGCTAACCACCATGCAGCGATCCATCAAAGTCTACCAAGAACTAGTAACGAAATCCAGTCAGACATTTTCCTTTCTCTTTTCTTTTTTAATTAATCATCTATCTATTTAATGTTAGCATGTGTGTGGGGAAAGGCGTCCAAAGCCATGGTGCACTTGTGGAGGCCAGAGACAACCTTTGGAATCTTCCACCTATGTGGAGTCCAGGATTTCCAGGGCGTATGCAGCAAGCTCTTTACCCGCTGAGCTATCTCGCTGACCTCAGCCATAAATTCTCTATTCCAGAGTCAAAAGTCTTTCTCCACAAAAGGCTGGAAGCTTCGGTGTCTGGGTTGGTGTCTCTGGGATGAAAAGGTCATTTGAAAGATTCAAATTCAGTTCTTAATTGTACAGTAGGGTAAATGTAGGCCACTCTAGGACAGGCCAAGCCTTTTCATGCCTCAAGTCCCCTCCCCCCCAAGTTAACTCTTTCGCCTCTTGTTTGGTTGACCCCTCTCACTGGGGGCTTCCTTTGAGCTCCAGTCCCAAGTAGCAGGACTGTGTATGTCAGACAGGGCTCCCTGAGGGCAAAGGCATCTATGTGGCCATTAACAGGCAGTATCGAGGGGATACTGGGCCCCTATACAGTGTGAATCAAGCCCCCTCAGCAACCAGCTATCCCTTTCCAGCCATCTCCAAGAAGTGATGATGAACGACTAGACAGCCATCCTCTGGGTTCTGACTTCGGCTTCCTCAGAAAGTCCTAGCAGTTGCTCTGATTCTAAGTCTGGTGTGGGCCCGGAAATGCGCATTTCACACAGTCGCCATGGGTTCTGGCAGTGGAGAGCCCCAACTGGTCTTCACAGCTCGGGTGCTTCTCCATGGTGTTTGTTGGTTTAATTCGTCTTCTGTCCCCAACGACCCCCCCCCCCATCTGAGCTCCACGAGGACGAGAACTTGTGGCTCTTATGCTCCGTGGTCGCCTAACCCACACTGAATGAACATCCAAATCTGAAAAAAAAAGCGATAGATGGCCTCTGTCCGTAAGCCTTGTACAGCTCCTTTGGTCTCCTTGATCATAGCCCCGGCCCCTTTAAGTGTGCGTGGGGACGCCGGGACCCTCGGTCTCTGACAGCACAGAAAAAAAAAAAAAGAAAGCAAGCAAGAAAAAAAAAAAACGCCTACCCCGCGGTCGGGGGGGGACACACTTCGGCGGGGTCGGGGCGCGGCCGGAGCCTGGAGCCCCGAGCTTGAGCGGACGCCCCGCCCAACTCGAGCCCCGCGCCCAGCGCCCCTTGCCTTGCCGCGGAGTGCTGCGCCCGGGGCGGGCCGGGCCGGGGCGGGCGCGGGCGCGGTAGACTGGGCGGCAGTGGGACTCCGACAGACGGACCCGCACGGCACGCAGCGACCAGCCTCGGGCTCCGCGGTGGAAGATGCACAGAGCAGGTAGGAGCCCGCGCCACCTTCCGCGCTCCGGCCGTAGGCTCTGCGAGTGGAGCTTGCGGGACCCGAGGCTCCCTTTCTAGCAGCCCAGAGTTCGGGTGTTCTGTCCCACGCACCCCGCCGCTGTCCCTCGAGGAAGGGTCCCCTTAGAAACCGAGGACACCTCTCCTTCCAAAGCGACCTAGTCGTGCCCCCCCAACTTCCAGTTCTTCCCCTTCTGTCCTTTGGGTTCCAGCAGGTCCTCGTTCACCCTTTGGTGGCCGCGCTTGGCTCCAGGGCGCCGACCCCAGAGTCTCTGTTCTGACACTCCAGGGCCCGACACACCCCGCTCAGCCATCAGACACTGGGAGCTCCTCGGTTGAGTTAGGGAGCCTAGGCTGTTCCCCTAGATGCACCCCTCTTAAAACCCTCAGCCCGGGCTCCACTACCTATCCGAGAGTCCAGTTACTCCTTCCCCAGGAGCATCGGCGTTCCTCTTACCCACCTCCCCCAGTTGCGTCTTCACCAGGTCACGGATTCCGGGAAACACAAAAAGTGTTCTCAAAGAAATTTAGCGATCTCTGCCGAGAAGTACCATTTAGCAGATTGAGAAAGTGAGCCTCAGTCAGATGGGCGGTGCCTGGAATCCGGATTCCCAGCTGCTGTGCACAGGAAAGTTCTCAAAGATGAGCGTGCTTTAGGCAGGAATCCTGAGACCTACCTGCTCCATGCAGATACGCCCTGCTTTCTTTTACTGCTATCACTGAGCAGAAGAGGAACCCCCTCCTCACCAAGCACCCTGTCCTATGCCACACTTCCCAACACACATCCCCAAAGAAACAGGAAGCCACCATTTTGGCTGTCTTGGAACCATATCCTGCTGCTGTTACTGCTGCTGCTGCTGCTGGGGTGTGTGTGTGTGTGTGTGTGTGTGTGTGTGTGTGTGTGTGTGTGTGAGTGAGGGGCAGGAGGAGTTAGGGCTTTTTTCATTTTAAAAGTGTTTTACTGAAAAGTCATTGTCTTGGGAGCAAGGTGCGGCTGGAGACATAGGGCTGGTCTTACAACAGACTGAGGAGTAGGGCGGCCACCTCCCTATGTCCAGGCATTGGGTTGCTGAGGATGCGGACATCTGGTAATTAATGTGGACCACAGAATTGGGGGGCATAAGGAGGAGAATCACCGTATAGGAGTAGAGAGGACTGGAACAGGGTCCCAGGGTCTGGCTACCCACTGCTGTCTGGGGAAGGTTGTGTGGTCTGGACAGAGAGAGGCTGGCTTTCCCCACTCTCCTAACAGAACTGCTTGGTAACAATGGAAAGAGCCAGTCCAGCTTCCCATATTTTCCTGCACGAAGCTGGAGCAGGCCCTCCTCTCCTAAGAGTCTAGAGGGTGGAGGGAGACAGAACAAAATTAGATGTAGATTTTAGCCCCAGGAAGCCTTTGCAGCGGGCACTTTTAGATCTAGCTGTCTTGTAATTTGTGTCTATAAACACGATTCCCCTTTCAATGTGATAGCCTTCTGTGGTGCCACACTCCCTGCCTCCAGATCTCATGGCTCCAGGACTCCCTGGGGCTGGATCTCGGAGCCACCATATGCTTTATGTGATCTTGAGCAGGTTTCTTAACTGCTGTCCCTCAGTTTACCTATCTGACAAATAAGGATCTGTCTCAGACTTGTCACTACTAACTAACAAAAGATTGAGCAGAACAGGGGCTATCATTATGCGACCACTGAACACTAACTCATATTTCCCAGGAACTTATAATGGATTACTTACCACCACCGTGTATTCTTTCTGTCAGTCTAGTTAGCATCAACAACAACCTGATGATGGGAAATTGAGCTATTCTGACCCATTCAGGGGCCAAGACAGGATCGAAAGCCAGTTTTGAGAGCCATTTCATTTTTAAAATCAAGGCCCAGCTGGGTGCATGGGGCATGTTTGCCTCTTGACTTTGTCAAGTGTTTTGTGTCTGTTAATGTCCTCGAACTCGCAACAGTGCCATGAAAAGGTGGGTAGTTCTTTCTTTCCCCAGAGAGGAAGAAGTGGCTTCCAGAGGCAGAGGGATGTGTGATGTATACACACAACTGTATGAGAAGGGCTGGTACCCGACCCCAGGCCTCTCTCCAGTCTGTCTCCCACTGTCTTCCTAGGAAATGCCCTGTTGTGGATCACTGGACAAGTTTAACAGCAGCCTAATTAGAAACCGGCAGGCTTGGCTTGGACCTTCCAGCAGGCACCTAGGAATGGATGTTAAATTAAGATGCATTGCAAGGTGAAATTGAAAGATAATTGTTCTTGTGACATATGGCCATGAGCGCTGCTCCAGGGGGAGTGGAGGGAATGGCAGGGGAGACAGACTTGGGGACAGATATCAAGAGTGTTAAAAGATGCTGCAAGAAGCCCCCTGAGTTGGAAGAGCTGAGGAGATTAACTTTTGGGTCCAGCCCTTCACTCTACAGGTGGGGAAACTGAGGCTCGAGAAGGGGAGAGACTTGGCCAAGGAGACACCTCCAGTTAGTGGCTTAGCCAGGAATGGGAGCTAAGGCTCCTGACTCCTTGTCCAGGGCTCTCTTTCCCAGACTCCGTCTAACCTGACTCCTGCATGGCTGTGAGGGAGCAGCTAGCATGAATGTGTGAGTGACAGATATTTAATTAAAACCGAGAGAGAAAATAGCAGCTAGTACCAGCAGCCAGCCGGGAGTGATTTGTATCATCAGGCGCTATTGAAAACGTTCTTTCTTTCTGTGCTCATCCACTAGTTAGCATTTTGACTAAAGGAGTGCTTTGCCTTTGCGCTATCCTCAGGTGTGGCAAATCACCAGGCATCATGGGCTTTGATGACTGGGATTGAGTATATTACCTTCAGAGAGAGAGAGAGAGAGAAGGCTCTTGGGCAGCCAGAGGGTGCACCAGCCAGGTTCATGTTTGGGTCCACAACCAGGAAGTTAAGCTCAGCCCAGAGGATCAATCCCAGCGCTGGCTTCACCTGTACCTCTCAGGCCCCAAAGCTCAGCCACTGGGACACATCTGACCCCGAAGGCTTGTTGTTGATGTCTCTGGGCTCTGAACACACTGTTACATCTGCCGACTTCTCTGGTTCTGTGTTTTCTCTCATTGTGACCCCAGTCCCTTAGCATGTCCATCAAGATAGCAAGCCCATCCTGGAAGCAGGAACTTTGCCTGCCAGGGTGGCAGGCAGGAGCAAGCCAAGCTGTCCCCTGTGCAGTCCTGTGCTTCCCTTTCACCTCCGTCTCCTTTGCTGGTCAGGGCCCCTAGGACTCCTTCCTGGGTCCCACTTCTCCCTTATATCACATCCTACTATGTCCACCCATGACAGGCCTGCCCCTGGAGCCCAGAGCCCGTTGGACATCTCCACTAGGTGTATGATGAGTAACTCACTTGGACTTGTGAAAACTGGGTGTCCCTTCCCAGCCTTGGCCATCTTGGCTGTTGTGAATAGATTGGCCTGACATTATCCTTCTAGGTTCTCAGGCTCAAACTTCTTTTCATTATCATTTCATTATCTGGGAACTTTTCATTTTCCTCATCCATGTCTGCCTATGTGCACTTCATCCTTCTGAGTTCTGTTTCATCATTGGAGTCTGACCCCCTTGCCGTCCCAACCTGATCCAGGCTCCATCACTGTGACTGGTCTCGAATAGGGTGAGAACCTCCTTTATGTCCCTCATCATGTCCGCCCATTTCATTGTGTTTAGTCTGTCTGTCTGCATCCATGCATCTATCCTCCTGTTTAAGCCCTGCTGCTCGCTCTGCTCCCTAAGCATCTGAGAAAAAGCTCAGGTATCCCTGAACCTCATCTCCTCCTGCACCCCTCCTTTTCCTCTCTCTTCTCTCCCCAAAGTGTTGACTTCTCTCCTGTCTTTTGGACACACCAATGAGTGCCAGCTTCGCCCTTCTTTTCTACATCTTTCATTACCCCTTTGTGAGACCGGAGGGGTTTGTTGGTATGTTTAGAGACTCTAGACTAGGGCCCCACACAGGATAGGAGGACACTATATATCGTCCCATGGATCTGGAATAGAGACTTGAGTGGGAACTGACTTACGTCAATCAGTCACATTCTAGTCGGACTCAGACACTGCTTTTGACACTCGTCTCACCTGATAAGCTGCCCCTGGCTTCTCTGTCTCAGTGTCCCTGGACCTTACTCTTCTCACTGACACCAGGGTTCCTGGGGTCCCACTATAGGGGAGATATTCTGTGAGAAACCAGAGAGGCTGTGGTGGATGCCTGGACTTGGAAGTAGGAAACCGTGTTCTCTCCAGGCCTGCTCTTCACCCACCGAGTGACCTCACACCAGCCAACTGCCAGTGAGGGGCAAGTCAAGGTGTTTTCGATGCCAGACCAGCATCTCTTGATCTCAGAGGAAACGTGTAGAGGCACTGATGCAAGAGAGGCACTGAGCGCTTGTCAGTCCCTGGGCTCCCGTGCAGAAGGCATTTTCTTGCAGGATCACGCCTCAGACCCTACCATAACCTTTTTTCAAGGAACAGGCACCTACGGATCAATAGCTTGATTGGATGAAGGATGGGTTGGGAATGGGGGCAATGCAGCCAGGGTGACAGTCATTTTTCACAGCCTGTCTGTTCCTTGGTCACGTCTCATAGTGCCGGTGTGAAATGCCACCTGTTAAGGATGAGAAATGAGAGTCTCCACCCCTGAAGAATAAGTCGTGCCAACATCTGACACCTGCTGTTGTGAGCTGGTAGCTGCTATCAAGTGGTCTAGCAGATAGGGCTGCACTCATGTTGGAAGGATGGGGCGGGGCAGGGAGGATACCCCAACCTGCAGCAACAGGTGCTCCTGTGTGAGCAGTTCCTCTCATGCAAATGCCTTCTCTCTTCTGTGTATGTTTTTCTGTCTTCACATCATCCCCAAAGAAAGTTATATGTTGTTCCCATTTTACAGATGGTAAAATTGAGGCTCAGGTCTTCAGCTCCTAAGTGGCCAAGTCAGGGTTTGAACCTAGCTCAGCTAACTGTTACCTACAATGACCAGTGACTAGAACTTATCTTGTTAAACTCCAGTTTTATATATGTGTGTGTGTGTGTGTGTGTGTGTGTGTGTGTGTGTGTGTTTACTAAGTTGATGAATATTTTTTCTAGACCAGGAATCATCTGGGCTTGCTAACTCTGGTAGTTCTGACACCTGGACAGACTTGAGGGTTGATGTGGATGACCTTGGGTAGGGATGAAGGGTGAGGCATTTGATAGTGGTGTCTTCTTTCTCTCTTTCTTGCCTTTAGCCTCCTCCTTCATCCTGTCATAACAGCCTGCACTGGTGAGCAGACTCCCGTTAGACACTCGTGAGCATCACAGAGTCTGTGCAGTTTTTTTTTATTCATATAGTATATATTTATTCATACATAATATATAACATATACATGTGTATTTTGAGAGAGACAGAGAGAGGGACAGAACTTATTAGAACAACTTATAAACTGTGGCTCAGCTAATCCCACAATAGCTGTCTCCCAGCAGAACGTCTAAGCATCCAGTAGTTGTTCAGTCCGTAAGGCTGGACGTCTCCGTTGGTCTTCCATGTACACTGGGATCCTGAAGAAGTAGGCTCTAATGACAGAGGAGGAGTTGGTGCAGTTTTGAACATGCAGCTTGGCCCTCTGCATGACAGTGCCCTGCTGTTTGTGGAGTGTGATACTGACTTTGGATTCACACCCTGACATTGAGGTACCCATGGGAGAGGACCATAGAGAAATCCAAGTCAGTACTGAGCCCCAGGCATGTAGCTACGAATAGAGATACTCTATATCAGAGTCTTTCCATATCAAAGAGATGTCAATTAGCTCATTCAGAATGGCTGAGGTGCTCCTTAATCTGCAATGGAGCTGCATTCCCATAAAGCCATCATAAGTCAGAAATACCTTGTCAAGGGTGCACGTCGTACGCCTAACCTCCCAGCCGCACCAGCTCAGCTGTGCTCTAACCGTGCAGCTGGGCTGAATCATCTCCCACAAAACCCTGCCTCTGCCGTTCAAAGTCTGAGGTTACAAGCAAGGATACTGTGCCCTGTGGTATTTGGATATACTGAGTCCAGTAGAATATATTGTGTTTTTTGTTATTGTTGCTGTTTAATTGTTTTTGAGGCAGGGTTTCACTATGTAACCTCGTGGGCCTGGAATTCTCTATACAAACCAGGCTGGGTTTGAACTAACAGAGATCTATCTACCTTTGAGTACTGGGGTTAAAGGTGTGTGCCACCATGCCCCGGGCTGAGTAAATTAGATTGTTAAAGTGACTTTCACCTATTTCTATTTTTTCTTTCTTTCTTTCTTTCTTTCTTTCTTTCTTTCTTTCTTTCTTT
>JADRCC010575690.1:0-21439 GCA_019843855.1 Hylomyscus alleni
AGGTCAGAGGCTACACCCCCAAACCCTCCTAGCACTTTAACTTCTACCAGCTTAGATTCCCACACAGTGTTCCTGCATCTTCCTCAAGTCAGAGGCCAATATCCACTTGCCTTCCAACTCCAAGTTTCTCTGTGAACACCTGCCTACTCCTCAGTCAGAGGTCACAGCCTTGTCAACCCTGGATATTCATGCCTCTTTCTGCCAGCTTTTACAGATTACTTGCTGGTGAGGTCAGAGGTCATTCCTTCTTTCTAGCTCAGTAGTTCTCAACCACCTCAATGCTGTGATGTTGTGGGAAATATTAAAATTGAATCCACCCTGCAAACTTCTGCTGGACCATGTTCTAGTGCCGGTACCGTCAGGCCGCAGCACTATGTCCTGGTGGGCTCTTGCTATTTTCTCCCAGCTAGCAGCATCATCTCGCTCACATGCAATGCTTTACACACCCCTACAATCATTTATCTAGCACCTAGTACCCAGTGAAGCATGACTCTTAAGGCTTAATTATCTAATGAGGTTTATATAATAATAGGTTCACAATTACAAGATGCCAATACAATAATTTCAGAACCCAATGATAAAGACAATATTTTAACCCGATTATCCTAATCTCGTAAAAACCTTAACTTGGTTGTTAAGGTTTGGGTCTGAATCTTCCTCTTCCCTGGCCTCCATGATGATGATTCTCCACCATCTTCCTGCTCTCTGCCCTTTTCCGTGCTCAACTTCTAGCTTTACCTCTCTATTCCTGTCCAATCACAGGCCTGTCACTGCCCGAAAGTGATTGGACAGAGAAAATGCTGCAACACTGTTCAGCATTTTATAATGTAAATTTATAATTTTATAATGTAAATAACTGTGTTTTCTGATGATAAGAGGTGACTCCTATGAAAGGGTCATTTGACCTCAAAGGGGTAGCCAGCCACACACAGGTTGAGAATGCTGCCTTAGATGATCTGGACCCCCTCAGCCACTCTGCCTAAGAATCATTCTTATGTGGACCCAACAATGAACTTTAGGCATCATGTAGTGAATCCCAAACCAGCCAAGCTAGGTTGACAGCTAACAGAGACCCAAATGCTCACCAGCGGGTAGACCAGACACTCATACTCAAAGGCACAAGCAATGAGAAATGTTCTAGTCCCAAAGTCAGGCAACATAAAAAACCTAAGACACTGTCCTAGGTTACCAATCCATAGTGATGGTCCCCATGAGAACAACTTAGACAAAACTATAGACAATAAATTCTAAAGAATAATACCTAAAGAAGAGAAGCATAAAGTCTTCAATAAATTCCAAGAAAACACTAATCCCTGAATGAATGAGGAAGACAATTTGGGGTGTCACAATCGATGTCAATGGAAAGGTGGAAACATGAGAGAAATCTCAAACTGAAATAAAGCTGGACATAAAAATCTAAGTGAGTTAAATAAAATAAATAAAATAATGCACAGAAAGTTTCATGAGTAAAATAGATTAGGTGGAAGACAGATTGTCAGGGCTTAAAGACAAAGTAGAGGAATTGAATCTTTAGTTAAATAATAAAAGAAAGTTACATAATGTATTAAATCTTTAGAAAAAACAAACTTCTGAATTATAGGTATAGATGATATAAAAGAATTACATGTCAAAGGTCTAGAAAATGTTTTTAATAAAATCAAAATTCCCCCAAATCCAGGATAAGAGATGTCCATTTGTATACTAGAGGCATATAGAACACCAAATAGTCAGGACCAGTGCATAAAAATCCCATGCCTTGTTGTGGTTAAAAACTAAATATAATATAATATAATATTTTAAATGTATCATATATTATATAAAAACATTATATATATTCCAATGAAAATATATTGAAAGCCACAGAAGAAAGAAATAGGTCACATATAAAGGCAGGCCCCACACACTAATGGCTAAATTGTCTAAAGGAAACTTTAAATGCAAAAAATGAGGAGTCCTTTGAATGTGTTTATTCTTCTTTTTAATCATTAGTATTTCTTCCAGTATCTTCTAAGGGCTGGCTTGGTGGTCATATATTCTTTTAGGCTGTTTCATTTGTTTGTTTGTTTGTTTGTATCTTTGATTTTGTTTTGTTTTGTTTGCTTGCTTTTTCATAGAAACGTCTTTTTTCTATTTTAACTAGTTTTTCTGGTTATCCTGGGCTGGATTGGTATCTTCCAGTACATGAAGACATTGCTCCACACCCTTGTGGCATTTGAGATGAGTTTCTTGCCCACCTCCACCCCGTGCTGTTCATTGTTAACCTGACTTGGATGGTTTTAGATCAGATAGGTAACATTTGAAACTCAGTATTAGGGCCACTTGGGACCAATTTTTAGGTGGAGCTGAAGTGGGATATTTTATACACTTTATCTATAGTTGATGAATCTAAAGACCAGAGAGGTCCAGTGATCTACTGAGTATTGAACTAAAGCAATAGCAAGCTGAGACATTAAACTTAAATATCTGACTCTAGAATCCTTGCTGAAACTATTACTCAAAAGTAGGTTTCAAGTGTCACCTTCTATCTTATTTTTCCAATATATGAGGCAAGCAATTTTAGGAGCCTCCACAGACATCCAGCCATCTAAACATCCTTAGGTCTCCATTGAGAGATGAATCATCCTGCAGGTCAGCTATTTCGAGTGGCCAGGATGTGCTGTTTATTGCAATTAAGGATGTCTTCTAACTGAAATCTCAATGTTCTTGGTATGAAAAATCCAAGATTACACGTGTAGGAAGGTGCTGTTAATGCAGATGCTGGAGAAAGCAATGGATTGCCTTGACCATAGATTTTTTTTTTCTGACATTTTCTTGGTTATCAAGAAAAACTTACCATTTCCTCTCCCTCAACAATACCATTTAAGTCAAACAACTAAATACTAGATAAAAAGTTTTACCAAAATTAAATAAGTTAATAATTAAACAGTAGACTTTATGGAAGAGGGAAGATTTCAAATGCCTCAAACCTTGCCATCTTCCCTGAGTCACCCAGTGTGTGTAAGTTTGGGTAAGAATTTTTTTCTAAGCTTCTAATTCTTCACTAATAAAATGGAATGACTATCTCATAGAGATGCTGGCAGAATTCAATGACTTTATATACAATAGTATGTACTAATCCCTTCCTCTGCTAGGGATTGTATGTGCAGGGTTTCTAAACCTTCTAGGGGACATGTGCTCTACCACCAGGCTATAGTCCCCAGCCCAAGAAAGTACTCTTATAAGTCAAAAATGTTGGACAGATTTAAGACCATTACATGCAGATAGTTCTCCTAAATCTTAAGGCATCATTAAGTGAGATGGCGTCCTAAACTAAAAATTAGGAGCTAATCTGGTAGTGGACAACCACTTTCAATTGTTCCCATCTCTACTTGCAAGTGATCAAATTAAAATACAACACTTTAGATGTGCGCAAAAGCATCACCTTCTGCGGTATATGCATGTGTGGCTGAGCTGCACTGGGTGCCCATAGAGACATGGTTAAGGGTAAGTCATTTGTATAATTTTGCCTATTACACTGGTGTGCCATATTTTTCATGCTAGGCTAGACTTGCATCTCTTGGCTCATCTTGAACCTCCAACACACTGTGTCATGTTCCCTGGTGTGCCACGCTGCTTTGTGCCCATGAGCCCTGAGCAGGCAAGCCTTACTTCCTAGTGTGCACTCCTACTCCCTGTCACAGTCCTCCCACCTCCTTCTACTCACTATTTAAAGTGAGCCAAAGGACGGTTTCTTAGGAGGTCCCCAAAGGCTCCAGCCTAACTTAGTTAACTATTGCCTGTGTTTGCTGTCAGAAGTTCACATGGTAACAACCAGTCTATGCCTCCTTATTCCTCTCTGGACAATCAGTCCTCAAGGAAAGGGTCAAGGTCTTTTTAACTGTGCATCTTCATCTCTTTAGAGATAATTCTCCAAGGTTTAGTCAATGTCCTGCTGTGCAATCAGAGGCAACTCAATATTTTCTCCAGTCTAGATTACTCTTAGATAATTTTGAGACAACTTCCACTTATGAAATAGTAGCCTATATTTTCTTCATATTCTGATAAAATAAAATTACTTGCTCCCTGGGACAGGACATGGACACTGTTTCCTTCTAGTAGATGAGTCTGGGTGTGGAATTAGCTATCAGTCTTTCAGACAGCCTACAATGGGCTGGACTCACAGTGAGTTACTGGCAGCAAATCTCAGAACAAACAAGCCCCAACCAGTTGAGTCAGGAAGACGCTGCTACGATTCCTGCAATCCTCCTAGACTTCCCTTCCACTCACTTCTCAACCTACTCTAATTCAGCTGTTGCCAGAATCAGCTATTGACAAGGTTAGCAGTACCCAAGAGTCACAAGCTCATGGACACCGTTTGTCTCTTGTCTGACTTGGATTCTCATCAGCTTCACACTGCTGAGCACTGGCCCCTGTCTAACACTTTATTCTTTGTCTGGTGTAAACCCAATCCAGCTTTACTCACATCTTCCCGAGTATCCTTTTCCAGAGGCACACTTCTCTATTTCCCCACTGTAGAGTTCTCTAAAGGTTCAGTTTTAGTCTTTCCTGTAATATTCTAATGTCTTTTCCCATGAGACCTCATCCACATCCTGTACTTCAGTTATCCCCACCATGGCACAACTTACGAATCTGTATCTCTAGCCTAAATTCATCAGATTTTAGATGACAGAAATGTTAAATATAACATAAAATATAACAGCTGTTGAGATATATAGGCATAGACATAGATATGCCTGAAGTTACTAACACCAACTATATCTCAGTGAACAAAAGGGAAATTTGAGATTTACTTCCTGTGTTCAAGACCCAAGCATAAAACCTATGCAGTCAGTCATCTGTGACACCATAGCTTTAATATTAACTGCACTTACAAAAGCTGGGTAGCAGCCTTCAGTGCGACAAGCAGCCAAGAGGCACATTGTCAGCACACAAAGCAGCTGGTCATCTCTGTCAAATGCAGGGAGATGGGCTTGAGAAATTGTCACTCATCCTAGGGAAAGAAAGCAGCCAAGGACAAGGGAGCCCGAGGGCTTCAAAACCAGGCTCTCTGCTGGGGCAATTTGGTATAGCAGTCACTTCCCTGTGCAAAACACACCCCCTCCTGTTCTCATGAGAATATAAAGAAAATTAACTACTTACACCAATTACTTTGGATAGCAGGGTCCTTGTAGGCTGCGAGTGGAGGGGTGCCACGAAGTTCTGGGGAGGACCCTTCAAGGGCACAGAATAAAGATCTGTGTTCTGCTAATTCTGCTAAAATTGGCGTGAGGCTTAAAGCCAACTGAGAGGCCAGCCACTGGGAAGATGATTGCTAAGCAGTGAGCCTGGGCTCCTACTTGGCCCAGAGCTGAGTGTTGGAAGCCAGGACTGAAGAGCACTTCAGTGCTACCAGCAAAGTCACAATGAATTCTTCTTTCCCTTAATTCCTTACCACGTGTGATTCCAATCCCCCCCAAAGATATATGTATATTTTTAAAATTGTGTGTTTGCGTGCGTGTGTACACATGTGTGCATATGTGAATGTAGGTACCCAAGGAGCCTAGGATAGGGTGTTAGATCCCCTGACATGGGAGTTACAGGATATTGTGAGCTGCCAGATGTGGGTGGTGGGCACTGAACTAGGGCCTTTTGCAAGAGCAGAATATACTCTTAACCCACTGAGCCATCTCTGCAACCCAGCATTGTAGTTTTAGCAGAGCACATCCTTCACTGAATTTGAGCTGGGACTCTCCATGATTCATTGTAATTTCCTCTCTGTTCTTCATAGGCACGGAGTGAACATTTGTTCAGCTGAAGTGTGAGGGGATGAAGTTATTTCAGACTGAAATCCCCAGCTGATCACACATTTCCTGTTTAATTAGTGAGGACGTCCGTGCATCTTCTGCCACAGCTATTCCCTACGCTGCCCTTCTGTCTTCTGTGCCCGGCTTCCCTCTCTTTCCTTCTTTGTCAATCTCCAGGAGGAATTGTACTTGTATTGCTGACTTCAAATTGGTTTTGAGAACACATAGGATCCTGAAGATTTGGGAAAGGGCTTTAGTGCTCGGAACCCTAAGTTTCTCCAGGCTGGAAGCCACATCTTACATTTACGTGGCCCTTACTTAGCTGCTACTTGAGGAGCTGCAAGTGATTCTGGGCATGGTATGTTAGATCCAGAAAGTAAAATCTCTAGATACTCTATCTTTGTTTCTCAGTGATTGACTAGAAATATCTCTTTTAAATTCCCATCCTACTGGCTTACAAAAAAAAAAAAAAAAAAAAGGTCAAGTAAAGTTTAGGTTTCCCAGTCATTTTAAGTTTTTAATTTATCTCTTTTATGAACATCTGTCTTTCTGGTGATAAGCTTTCTGGTGCCCACTATGATGCATGTTCCTGTCTGGCTTCAAGATACAGCCATCTTTACATTGGTATCCAGTGTAATACCAGTTTATCTCAGCTCGTCAGTATAGATCAGCAAGTCTCAATTTTTTACTTTTGGTTGTAAAAGCTATTTATATTTTTAGGTTATTTAAAAAAAAATCTCGATTTATTTTTTGCATCATAATATCTTTTATTGATTATTGGGAATTTCATTCAATGCGCCGGATCACTCTTGCTTCTCATTCCTCCCAGGTCCGCCTCCCTCCCACTGTTCCCTCCCCCCAAAAAGAAAAAAAAATATCAACTCCGATTTGTGATGCCCATGTACTCACTGGAGTATGGTGAAACTTCCAGTAGGCAACCCCTTAAACATAACCGAGTCCTTCCCCACCCCCACTCCCCACCCCCGCCAGAAGCCATCAACTGTGAAAAGCTGCACTCCAGTATCTTTATCAAACACTTTAAGGGCTCTCTTCAATGGCTTCCCATCTACACTGGTTTTTAAAACCCTGATGGGGCAGGAAGTTGTCACAGAATTCTTTAATGTCTCTCATTCTCAATTATGAGTCTGCAGGCATCAATACCACCACAAAAGAAGCTTTCTTGTTCATGACGGCTGGGGGCAGCTCAGATCATGAACTTCCACATTGTTTCCGGTAGACCAGATAGCCACATGGCCTCCTGTAGCAGTTCCGAACACAGACCTCTCTCTCAGCATGGTTCCTGGTGACAGTACAGACCACAGACTTTAACATGGCTTCTGGTGACAGCATGAACTATGGATGTCAACACAGTCCCCTGTGGCAGCCCTGATCATGGATATCAGCACGGGCTCTGGTGACAGAACTGACCATGGACATTTGGTCCCAGCTCGGATTTTGAGACAAAGTCTTTCTATGTAGGTTCACTGGCCTGGACCTCCCTTATAAAAACTATGCTGTTTTCTTTTTATAATTTATTTTCATTTTGTGTTCATTAATATTTTGCCTGCATGTATGTCTGTGTGAGGTGTCAGAAGCCCTGTAACTCGAGTTACAGTCAGTTGTGAGCTGTCATATGTGTGCTGGGAATTGAAGCCAGGTCCTCTGGAGGGCAGCTGGTGCTTTTTACTACTGGGTCACCTCTCCAGCCACTCCAACACCTCAGTTCCTTTGTGTGTGTTATCTATCAATGTTAATCATGTTGGACGTTAGAAAAGAATGTTGAAACCCTTAATACCTCACTCAAAAACTGTTAAATGGCATGTTAGTTGAGTGTTACTTTTGAAAATAATTACTTTGGAAAGTAAAAAAAAATCTAATGATTAAAAAATAGCTTTCATTAAAAAAGAAATTCTGCAAAGCTCTAAAGTAACTGGCTTAGTAAAAGTGGCTGGATTTTTACATCTGTCTCTGTATTTAATCTATTGCTCTGTGGTGCTCTGATTGAAGCATACAAGAACAATCTGCCCTCACACTGACATACAGTTAGAAAAATAAAAAAGAGTACCATTCAATAGTCACTTCAGATAACTATCCTTTTCTTCTTTAAATTTACCAAAACTAAACTAGTGTTAGTTTCATAGAGATTGGCTGCAAAGCAGTATCTGAAATCAAGCAGGAACTTTTCATATGCACCCATGCTAAAATGCATAGGCTTACATTGCCCTTTGGTGAGATTACTTACTCAAGAGCACTTTTAATCACTGGCCACTTGGAAAATTGCTTTGCTGAGTCCTCAAGCTGTACATACAAGAGTGCTGTTGGGTTCACAGTGGTCAAGGCAAGGTTTTCAAGACTCTACTTATGCCAAGAAAGCTCACATTGATTCATAGGCAGTAATTCTGCCAACTGTATTTTTGACATGCCAGGTTTAATTGGTTCATATCTGAGAAAAGATTTGAAAATTCTATTAAGTTACATGACTGAATAACCATTATCTGTCCTTCATTCTTCTCTAAAGGCAACTAATTTAGTTTACAACTCACTTGTGTTCTTGCATCTCCTTGACACAACTTCAGCACCTGGAGACACCGCAGAAGTGCTGGCACACAGCATCCACCTCATGTTCTGGGATGTTAAAAATGGGTATACCTAAACGATTAGCATTAATACAATTATCAGTTTGAGCTGTATCATCAAATATGTCAAGTGCATTAGAATATATATGTATATGGATGAGGCACTAAAAGATACAATATCAACTTGCACAGTTTGGTGCCCCAGACTTGATTTTTGTTAGGGCACTATCTTTGCCACCATCAGTGTAAACAACATGAACAGTATGGAAAAATGTAAACAAAATCTTAGTTTTGCGACAAAAAAATGTTTGAAGTCTTGTGGAAGTTCTACAAAGGTCATGGCGATTCTTCCCAGATAGCTTGGAAGTCACACTGATGATTGCTAGCTGTATATAGGGTTCTCCAGCCCAACTGCGGGGTCTCACGGTCTTTTCAACTCCCCTTTAGCTATGTTCAAACATCTGACCCCCACCCCCCGGGACAAACATTTGCTGGTTTCTTATACTTTGGTGTGGTACCAGGACTCTGTAAATCTGCTTTTCAGGTCTTCACGACTAGCATCATGGGTCATTCTCTGCTTTCCTTCAGTTTGAGAAGGTGCTAGTCATAAGAGAGTCACTTCAAAGCTCAGATCTGCAGCTGTATAGACGGGAGGGCTTGTCTTCCTTAACTACATAATTCCCCTACTTGGGGATTTCCATCATTTACCAACAGTATAGGTCTGAAAATAAATCCTTCATCTTCTATCACAGTCCACTTCAGCAAAAATTTTATCTTTTGGATTCACAAAGAACAGCTCTAGTGTTTTTTAAACAATAATTTTTAAAAAACTCTTTTCATGTAAGTGCCAACTGCTGGGTGTGCCACTCTGCCTCCTTATTTATCTTTCCCAAGAGTCAATCAAACATCCCGGATACTTCTGTTCACAAAATAACAAAGCAAAAGGAGGAGAGACAGACTTGGGGTGCAGTTTCTGCTGTCACTTACAAGCTTCATCTTTAACCAAGTGTCTCCATTTCACCCACTTCACGTTTGTGAACAGCATGAAAAATAAAAGGGGGATAGTTTTTCTTTCCTCTTAATGTGCCTCTGAGGTGAGGGACTTAATGGAAAAAAAAATGTTTTAAGGAACAAACTCAAGGCTGGATATGGTTTACAAGTGTGGATTAGAGGCAGGACTTCCTAACTTTATATTACTAGGGCATTAGTTATTATGGAGACAAAGATAGGGGAGGTCAAGAGGTGATCAGAGACACGTGATGTCTCCTAATGCCCAGATGAGGAATGGGAAAGTACTTCCAGTGGTCTCAGTAAAGTACATGGGCAAGCCCAACAACGGGGCAGGGAAGGGCGTTATCTCATCAAAGAGCAAGCCAGTATTGCTGAGTCACCATTTATCTATCCTCATACACGGCTTCTTATAGGCATCCCAAAAATAGAAAAATATTAATATCACCTTGCAGTGAGTTATAAAAAAAAAGAAGGCAGATTATGTATTCTACCAAGGTCTTCACACCCTGGAAGCAAGGGTTATTGGTAGTGGCTATCCATTCAGAGTGTCAGCCATGGACTAAAACCCAAGGCAAATCAAATCCAAACTTAAACGACTTCCCCCAGTTTAATGACTGAAGGAGAAAAGTATTGCCAATATTTTCTCTACCACAAAATTGCCAGCCCACTCCTGAATGACACTCTGTGGGTAAAGGCAGGGAGCAGCTTTCCTGCAGGGGAGCACTTGCTGGCTTGTTGTTTCTAACTCGTTCTTAGCAGCACTTCTCTGAAGGCCCCTCCTCCTCCAGATCCATCAATGCCTCTGTGTAAGTAGAGAAATTTCACCTTCATAACTTATTCATGGTTGGAAAGAAGGAACAACCTTGGGGAGACTCTCTGGGGAGAGGTCGGGCTTGTCTTCCCCTCCCTAGGGTAGCCCTCATTCACTCCCCTCCCTAGGGTAGCCCTCATTCGCTCTTGTCTGGGATCAGTGGAGCAGAGTCCTCTAATTCAGAACAGAGGCAAGATGCTGACCTTTCTGTGTGCATCTTAAAGCGGGGGCAACACAGAGTCCTCAGGAATTCCAAGGGCAAGATATGGAAGAACGGTGATGGGAAAGAGCTTTGGGTTTGGTCTCAACGAGGCACGGTTTGAGCCTGATGGCCAATAACAAGTCGTGGGTTGTAGGGATGGTGATGTGTATGTATTCTATGAGCCAGATCACATTATTTCTGAAATAAGTGTCTCAATGTCTGACAGTGTTGTTTCATGAAAGGAAAAAAAAAAAAAGCCCCCAGCCAACTATAAAGTGGATAATACTTAATAAAATACATAAGTAGTTGAAACTAAGAGACACATTCTTTTAGAGTACTTCAGAAGACACAGTAGAGCCATGAAACAAAATGAAGAACACTCTTTGATTCTAATCTTGGATGGCATCTATACAAATGAAATGCCAGAGAATGAGAACGAGGGTCCAAGGCCCAGCTTTGTCAGTCATTGATGTTTTACCCTCGCATCCTCTGGTGTTCAGAACGAACATTTAGGCAATCATTCAGACTGAGGATGCCCTTGGCTGAAGTTTGCTTAGGAAAGGGGTGTCATGAACACACTCCCTAAAGATAGATCTGCTACTGCTGTCAAGTTGCTAAATATTAACTTATAGTTTATGGGCTGTATTAATTATGGGTAACTTCATGTCTGCAACAATACAGGAACAACCTGTAAGCAACATTTTGCTTAACATTTAAAAATCTCATCTAAAACAAATAACTCTATAGTAATAGCAATAATGATTAAACTTAAGAATTTCCATGTAAGTAGCATGCAAAATGCCTCCTACAAAATTTAACCCTCCATAAAGACAAATATTCAACTTCTATAGAATATAGCTGTCTCCTGAGAGGCTCTGACAGTGCCCGACTAATACAGAAGTAGAGGCTCACAGCCATCCGTTGGACTGAGCCCAGGGTCCCCAACGAAGGAGCTAGAGAAAGGACCCAAGGAGCTGAAGGGTTTGCAGCCCCTTAGGACGAACAACAATATGAAATAACTAGTACCCTCAGAACTCCCAGGGATTAAACCACCAACCAAAGAGTGCACATGGTGGGACTCATAGCTCCAGCTGTGTAGCAGAGGATGGCCTAGTCGGTCATCAATGGGAGGAGAGGCCCTTGGTTCTGTGAAGGTTCTATGCCCCAGTGTAGGGGAATGCCAGGGTCAGGAAGCAGAAGAGGGTGGGTTGGTGAACAGGGGAAGGGGGGAGGGAATAGGGGGTATTTCGGAGGGAAAACCAGGAAAGGGGAGAACATTTGAAATGTAAATAAAGAAAATATCTAATAATAATAATAATAATAATAATAATAATAATAATAAAAGAAACAAAGAAAGTAAAGGCTAGGGAACCTGAAGCACTTAGCTTGTGTTGTGCAGATACATTGGAAGGGAAAACCATCGGACAATAGGCAGGTGTAATACGTAAAAAACAGATGTGGCTCCCTAGTGCAGACCTTAGCAGCTTTCACTCCCAGAGGTATTTTTATTGACTTACAAAAGAATGCGCTTTGAGGGTATGTTTTTAAGACAATCTTGAATTATCAAGTGAAATTTCACAGAACCCCCAAATGCCCAGAAAACAGGCCGAAGATCGAATTACATGAGGTTCCACCACCCTCCTGAAGGACATTTCTCCTTTGCTGAGAAGGCTCTGCCGAGCTCTACGCACGGAATTTGCAGGTTGACTGCGGAGCTGAAAAGTTTCACTAGGGGGCAGCCTCTCACCGAACTGTGAGCTGATTCTGCATCTGATTTCAATAAGAAACTGGCCCAGGGATTCGCACATTCTCGGCACAGCTTCTAAAGGAAAATTGATGCGTCTATAAAATGCCGAATCAGCACAGTCACAGGAGGTGAGCAAAGGAAGGAAAAAGTCTTGCATAATATTAAGAGCCCCGCAGAAATCAGTGGTTAGGCATACAAATGCGGTGTGCTTTGAGCACAAAGCTCATGATGTGGATATGCCTGTGTGCAGACCTGGGGGACATTAAAAAGAGCGATAGTTTTGCTTTTTACACATGCACACACAATTAAAGGCACAAGGTCCAATTAAACATTTTGTAATTTGGAAGGAACCAAAGGGAAGAGGAATTGATTAATTCCTGAGACTCCAGATTTAAGCTGAGCCGGAAGCAATGGTCAGGCGGTTCTCCACTGCTGGGTGACTTCTGTTTGACCCTATACATCCTTCGAATGTTTTCCCTCTTTGCCATTCTTTCTCATGCATTTTATATTCCTCAAGTGTTCTCACCTAACAAAACCAACAGTCTCAGCCCCGATGAGAGTCATGACTATTTTTGTAGCCGGGCTCGGAAAGGTCTCAGAACATTGCACAGAGGCAATATTAGTAATGTGATACTGCGTAGCCGTGTGAGCAGCCGGGCTGTCTGCTCCCATTGTGTCCGTGATGGTAAAAGGCAGCTGTGAGCTCTGGCATCCCTGAGTGACTGACTGGTGTGACCTTGTGTGGTCTGGGAACCACCTGAGGGTGGCCTGGCATACTGTCACAGGAGACCTGCAGGCAACACAAGGTGGTAATAGGGGACTGTGTAGGAACTTAGGAGCTGTGCCCAGAATTCTACTAACCTAGTACATGGAGCTTTAAAATAACAAAGGAAGTTACTAGATTAGACATGGCGTCCATGAAAGCTTACGCCTGGAAAAAAAAAAAAAAAAAGAAATCAACACTTATCCAGCAAGGTCAAAACTAGAGCTGAGACAGCAGAGAATATTCTTGGATTCTAGTTCTGCCTCTTGCTAACATAGCGGGCAAATTATTTAACTTTTTTTTTTTTTTTTTGCTTTAGGCTCCTCTTCAGTAAAAGGATGCTTAGAACAAATAAAAGGGTACTTAGAACAGCTCCTGTGTGCAGGGCTTCTATATTGTTACTACTTGTGATAGAGATGAGAGAAGTGGACTTACAGGAAGGCTGTTTCTTCATTTGTAACATGGCGATAATAGAATCTGCTTTCTAGACTTGTTGGAAGAATCACTGAGCTATTGTACTGTGAAGTGCTTACGGTGGCATCTGATAACTAGTAATTGCCTGATAACTATTACATCTGATGTTCCTCAAAATTGAAATGGAGATGACACTGTCTGTTCTAGAGGGTTCCAGGGCTACTGGAAGGAAGGAATAGGTTCAATGCATGGCACTTGTCAGGGGTGTTCAGCCAACCATGCCGATGCATTGTAGCACTTGACTTTAGAATGTTCTTGCTTATGTCACCTGGTACCTATGTATGCACTGACCCCAGGAAGAAACCTGAGCTCTGCAGTGGACACCTAGAGAACTCAGTCAGTCCTCAGCAGCGGGTCACCTCTTCTGTGTTCTGGAGCCTCTGCTAACTCCCATCTGCCATTTTTCACACAAAATCTGGAGCTTTCCTATGTGTTGTGATGCCCACTAGGGATTTCTGTAAACCTGTGAGGGCTGGGATAAGAAGCCCTGCAATGTAGAGAAGAATATCTTAGCCCAGATTGTGTGTCACAAATGGGGATAAGACGATGTTTCTGAAATTGACACAGTAGCTATGGTTTCCAGACTGTTGTGGTGGGAGAACCATCACCTGGAATCTCCCATAAAATTGAGCTTCTCAGGCTCTCCCAGCAGCTGCCCTAAGATCATCAGTTCTACAGCGTCAGTATGTGCTCTTCCCCAAAGTTTGTATGCTGGGAAGAGTCCCCAGTGCATTAGGGTTTAGTAACGGTACCTTTAAGAGATGAAGGCTCTGCCCTTATAAGGATTCATGCTGATTTGGGGAGCACGTGCACGTTATAAAAAGGAATTCAGTCCTTCCCCCCAACCTCCCACGGAGCTCCCAGGGACTGGACCACCAACCAAAGAATACATACACATGGAGTGACCCATGGCACTGGCCATATATGTGGCAGAAGATGGCCCTGTTGGACATCAATGGGAGGAGAGGCCCTTGGGCCTGAGGGTGTTCGATACCCCAATATAGAGGAATGCCAGGGCAGAAGGACGGGAGTGAGTGGGTGGGTGAGCACCCTCATAGAGGTAGGGGGAGGGGGGATAGGATAGGGGTGGAAAGGGGAAAACATTTGAAATTTAAATAAAGAAAATATCCAGAAAGAAAGAAAGAAAAAAAGAAAGAAAGAAAGAAAAGAAAAGGAATTCAGCTCTCTTTTGCTCTCTCCTTCTCGCCTCCTCCCTCCCAGTCTTTGGCTTCTGCCTTCTCCTAGCCTTTTATCACCTTCCACCATTGTTTGGGGGAGGGGTGCTGTCATATGGTCTCATGTTAGACTTCCCAGCTTCTGGAACTGTGAGTGAAGAAATCACCTTTTTCTAACCTTCCTGTTCTCTCTGGGCCTCCAGCTGACTGACTGGTGCCTGCTCTCACGGTCAATTCATTGGGTCCCTTACCTACCTCCTCTGGTCACCCTCACAGACACTCTGAAGGACCACTTCAGCATTTCTCAAGGTAAGCCAGCTCCCAAAAGTAACCACCTCAGTGGGCCTTTGGAGGTAACGAAACTCAGAAAACTGAATTTTAGAATATGATCAGTCGGTTTTGTCTTTGTTTTGTTTTAAAGAAATTGGTTTCTAAGGAGAGAGAGAGAGAGAGAGAGAGAGAGAGACAGAGACAGAGACAGAGACAGAGACAGAGAGAGCAAGAGAGAGAGAGAGAGAGAGAGAGAGAGAGAGAGAGAGAGAGAGTGAGAGAGAGAGAGAGAGAGAGAGAGAGAAAGAGAGAGAGAGAGAGAGCTTGTTTTGAAACTCGGCATAATTCTTATTTAACTGATATTCCTGAAGGCATGAGAATGAGGATATAAAAATGGCGGGATACAATATTCCCACAGATAAAATCTTCCTAAGAGATGCAAGCTACACTAACGGGTGCGTCTATGGAACGATGCATCTTGATCTCTGTTCTGACATGGGTGTCTCCTTCACCTCCAAAGGAGTCAGCATGTACCCTGCCATACCCAGCTTCAGAGACTGACCTAACTGCGGTGATGAGAGAATGGAGAAAGGGCAGACACACAGGCAGAAATGCTGGGGTAGGGTGAGCCATGTGCACTCTGGTGGGGACATACCACCAGCAGGAACCTGGAAACACATGGAGTTTATTTCATACATCTAAATTAGAGAAGTAGGTTTATTTTAAGCAGCTGAATAAGGTTGCAGGTTCAGTTAATCTTGGTAGGAGATCTCTGGAGGGAAGCAGGCTCAGGCTACAGCCATCCCTGGGGAAGCTGACTGAGAGGTCATTTATTTTAAGCACTTGGATCAGACAAAGCCTTTGCCATGTTTCCACGTCTTACCGGGGAAAGGCTTTGCCACTCCCATGAGTCTGAAGCATGGATCCTCGACATGGCTGTCCCCATATCAACAACTCACACTTATTCAGAGATTCCTTCATTTCCCACAAACAAATAATATGCCGTTCTGAACTTGGGCCATGTATTTATACTCCTCCAACTCATATTATTTGGTTAGGATTTCTTTTCTCAGGCAGGTGACAAGCTTGAGATCAGGAACTGTATTTGGTTACTTATATCTTTACCTCCACCCCTGACTTAGGGCTCAATAAATACTATTTTTATAGGGTCAATGACTTTAGTTACGATAGAAAGTGTCTGAAAGGTAATATTCTGGACAGCACTGGACTTTGTGATCACAAATCAACATAACTATAGTAGATTCATCTTGATGCCATTCTTTATGGGAGGTGCTCTCCTAAACCCACAGAGTGGAAGATGAAATTAGCTTCCTTAGGCTACATTCATTTAAAAAATAAACAAAACAAAACATAGGCTCTTGGTATGCAGTGAAACTGGCTTCAGACTCTGTGTAACCCAGGCTGTCCAGAAGTTCTTTAATAGTGGGTCAGTCTCCTGAGGGTTACAAGTGTGTACACGCAGTCACCATACCTCCCTAGGTTGCATTCTTGCTTGGCGATTCCAACTGCTTGGGAGACATTCTTTGTACATAATCCTGCAGACTCACTTGGGAACATTTTTGAGCTCTTTAACATTTCAAAGATGGAGGGTACCATTTCAAGGATGGAGGGTACCATTTCAAAGATGGAGGGTACCATTTCAAAGATGGAGCGTACCACTTTTCCTCTGCTCTTTTGCACTGATGGCATTGCTGATGAACTCCATATAGATCAGAAGGTGGGCAGATAGTGTTCTCTGATCCTCTGAGGCAGTTAGGGGGACAATGGTCTCCAGGGGTGCTATGGTTACTCAGAGAGTCTTAAAGCTACCAGCATTTGGGGAAAGCTAGGTATCTAGGGGCTCAGTGCTGAGAACAGTCATTTGCCTGAATAATACTAGGGGTTATGGCTCTATAAACAATTGATATTAGAGATATCACCTATATCTCAAACTGTTATTTTAAAACAAGGCAACTACTGATAGGAAAGGATTCCCAAGCGTGTAATGCTGAACAACGTTTGGAATTCCCAGAAGTCTCATTACTTCTGCGCCTCAAATTAAATTCTTTGTTCTTACCTGAATGCAGTTGCCCAGGGACTTTAAAAGATCTTTCTCTTGTTAGTGGCTATTTTTCAAATGGGCTTTAAAAAATTTGGAGTCTTAGGAATGCTCTACAGAAATGTAGGCAAATAGAAAGGGAGAAAATAACATAAGGCAGTGTTTTGGGCAAATAAATGGTAACATAAGGAAAGCTTAAAAATGAGCATTGGAGCTACCTGGCAGCAATATATAGCCTGTGTTTCATTAAAGTGCCAACATCTGAAAAACATTTTCTGGGATTCATTGTCTGAGTCTCCCACAAGACTTTCTTTAAGTGACGGGCAACACTCTCCTCCAGTCTGTAAGTGAATCTCCTCTACAGATACAGCAGCTAAAATGGTAGAGGTGACATGTTGCCAGTGAGGAAGAAACGAGCCACTTTGGGGAAAAAAAAAAAAAACAGAAATCAAGTGAATTATTTTTCCTGATAAGAATGAAAGGGTCTTTTTGAAGGCATGGTTCTGCATCAGAATAATTTTAAGGGGATTCTCAGTGTCTTTAAACAGAAGAACACACATGAAATCTGACACAGATAGCAGCACATGGCCAGGCTAGTCTCCCTAGACATTCACATGAACTATTGGAGATGCGTTATTAAATTCATTTGACAGGAGCTGAAGTCGCTCTGCTCTTTATGGGGGACATGGCAGTAGGAGTGACGAGAGGTGAACTTCAGACAAGTGCCCTTGGGGAAGCGTAACAGTCAGTGCTCAGAATAGTTGCCAGAAGAAACTGTCTATTGTTCTACCAAGCTTGTGATCTTTCTAAAATGGGGAAAATCAATAGGCTTCCAACTGAAATTTTTAGCTATTGATTGCTCTTCTTAACCCACAGAGCTCTTTAAATATGATGTTTTAGTGGGACTGCCCAGGGCAGGGCATTGTAGTGGGGAGTGAAAGAAGGCAGACAGCAGTTCCTTTGTTCACACACTTTTCATGAATGTGTGTGAGTGACTACTGCATTGGGAAATTCCATGCCAGAGCACACATCCTTAGCCAGGAATAGGATTCTGAGTCTTAAGAGAGCTGGAGTTGTAAGGGGTGGGTATGTGTGTGTGCTATGGAATTCAGCCATCACTGGAATCTGTGTGGGGAGAGAGATGACAGTCTTTGTCTTTGTCCTCTGATCATACTTGGTGACTTTCATTGGTCTGACCCACCTGGAAACAGGGCAAGACAGCTGGTAATGCAGCAAATTCAAGTCAGACTTCTGAGGCAGGGGACAAGGGAGGATAAGGAAGAAAATGGATGGTTGTGGTGAACATAGACTAACCAACACAGGGTACTTCAGAAACTATGGATCTGGACTGTACAGCATAATTATGGTGGTTAATATTGAGTGTCAGTTGGACTGCACTGAGAAATACCCAAGAGATTAGTAAAGTATATCTCTGGGTGTGTCCACCAGTGAGTATCTAGAGAGGATTAATGAAGAGGAGAAAGACTTGCCCTGAATGTGAGCAGTATCATCCCCTAGGCTGGGAGCCCAGGTAGAAAAAAGGAGAACATACAAAGTCTACTAATGAAAGAGTTCTCTTGCTGTTTCCTGACTATTTCCACGGGAATGGCTGAGCTCTGCCTATATTCTTAATGCCACAATGGTTGGATACCTCTGGGACTGTCAATGAAAATATGTCCTTCCCCTCTGACACTGTGTCCTCAAGTATTTTGTCTCAGAGATAAACACCTGGTTAACATAAGAAGAGTATATATGCTATTTTCTCAAAAGCAATGTATAACTAGTCATATATCTTTTTCCTTTCTCTATAGCTCTTATAACTCATCTTCACTAAAACTGCTGTTGAAGACTATTCAAGTATATAAAGTAGTAGTTAATTTCTTTACTTTTTTAATTCAACCAAGCAGAACAAGACATATATAACTATGTTTTCATACTCCCCGATGGTATAGGCTCCTTTGATGTAAATGCACTGGTAATAAAGAGTGTACGTTCACATACTTTGGCCTTTGTGAGACATACAGAATGTTCTCCATCCCCTCAGTTCATGATGCTGTTTAGACCTTCAATCCACGTTTGCTTACTTGCCCCTTTGTTACTTTCTCAATGAGGATGGCAGTCAGTCTGAACTTTGTGTAAGAAACACAAAATGGAAAGACTGTTGTGGAGGTCTATGGATGGCCAGAAGAGGAATGCAGACTAACTTATAATCAACTGTTGATTTTACCCATACTAGACAGTTTGCCAAGTACAAGAAACATGCAGACCTAAGAGACAAAGACTCAGATAGGAAATCCAAAGGGTTATCATTCAATATGATGACCAGTTTAATGCAGAGGAGAATCAAACTCTGGGATTCCAAAGAATGAAACATCTTGGCAGTCGAAAGGATTCACAGAATGAATGAGAAATGAGCTAGGATGTGGAGAAAGAATAGGGATAAGTTAAAGATATAGCCTATATCTATAATTGTGTAACTGTGACTGATCTGGGTAGGGTGCTTTGTAAGTTCTCTTAATACACATGGTCTAGAAGTTTTTTTTAGTTTCTTAGTTTCCTCAGATCATCTCATAAGTAATGATAAATATCACTTTACATAAGTTTGGTTAAATTTTCATTTCATAACAAGAAAACACAAAAAGAATTTACATCAACCTCTTAACTATTGTCCTTCTGTAATAACATATGCATTTTTCTAGCTATTAACACAGCAGAAAAAAAATCATTGACCACAGCTGGTAAAGGTGGTTGGTTCTAATATTTTATGATCACTGAACAAATTAAAGTGACCCTTAAGTCATCAGGAGAACAAATCATAAGATGGAAATGATAAAAGGGTTTCAATGTAAAGATACATTCAAAAAATTCTTTGGGAATGTATAAAATAACATATGCCTAATATAGTAAATGAAAACAATTCCATTATCTAGAGATCTCCTGCAATTTCAAGCTAAAGAGTATCTATTTAAGCTTCTAAAAAATACACCATCTTGTCTGGGAGGAGCTGAGGCAGCTTTTACTGAGCACTGGTACACTGTCATATCTCTTCCTCCCCACACAATTTCCCTACAATAGTCAGGTACCAGGACAACAAGATTAGCCAGATGGTTCACATTGTTGCAATTGCCTCTGTCATACACAGGGGACAGGACATCTTTAGACAGAGCTAGTCCTAAGAATGAGTCTCAGTGTTCGTACAGTGAGGAGGTGAATGCAGTTCATCACTCAGGTGCCTTTACTATGCTAGAGTTCTTATTTCTTTATTTGTACCTTGTGAAAAATGGCCAGCGATGATTTGGAAAGGGGGTAAGTCTTGCTCGAGTTCACACTTGAGGAGATTTATGACCAGTAACATTTAAACATTCAAAAATTACAATCCAGTTGTCTACATTGCTTCATTCAATTCTGATCCAGAAGTAGCTGTATGAAAAGACAAAGCAGTTCTTTTCAATGCCATTCTGTAGATGATGGACATATGGGGGCCCGTGGGGGCAGAGGTGTCTTGGCTCAAGTGGATGAAGCAGTGGAAAGAAACCTGGATATTGCTCTTTTGATCTATGTGCCCATTTCCTCCCTCTGTACATGCACAGGCAAAAAACGATAGTCCTTATCCACCAGGAAAATGAACGGACACTAGACTGTGCAGAGATTACATGTTGGTCAGGATGCAGTCATATACCCTTCTGGGACTCCTGGTACCCAAGGACCCACATTGATAAGGGACTAAAAATATCAGGCTATGATCGGTAAAGAACCAGGAAGGTTAATTCTGGATGCACATGAGCAAACATCGGTCTGGAGAAAGTTGGGTTCGATTTGATAGTTCAAGCCTTCTTAAGCAGGTGGTGTCTGTCAGCCTATTAACAGAGACCAAACACACAGTTTCTGTCCTAAAGACATTCATAATCTGGAGGGGAGAGATGGAAGACAGTTTGACAGATATACTATGCACAGGGTGTTGTGCGACCGTCCTGGTTTGAAGTCTGAATTCCAGGTAGCCATAAGGGAGTTGAATCAGGTGCAGGAACTAGGAAATATTTTCCGTGGGGAATAAATTTTAGCAGAATCTTGAAAAACGTAGTCATTAGCTTAACAAAGGAGGAAATTAAAAAGGGAGCTTCAGTACAAAGCTTAAGAGAAAATGAAAACAGAGAAGACTAAAGCAATTATTGGTGCACCCCTGATGAGTTTAGGATGTTGAAAGAGAGGGGGGTCACAAAGAGACAGGGCTGGATAATAAAACGTAGTGAGTCCCAGAGTAGGTCAGGTGCTTATCCTCCAGTTTACAGATAAGAAAGAGCTTCTTTATTGTTTTGTTTTGTTTTTCATACGATTGAGGTAAGTAATAAAGTAAATTAAAGCCTGCTTCCATGGTGTACTAAATGAGAAGAAGCAGGATAATGAAGACTAGACTATTCTACAGACAGACAGGTTGGAAGGGCACTGGAAATCACAAAAGGGAGTTAGTACATCTGGAAATTAGGCAGATGTGGAAAGGCAACTCAAAGAAAGGAGTGGACAGCACAAAGATGGAGCAGTAGCTACCCGATGATGGAAAGAAAGTAGAA
>JADRCC010575692.1:466-12617 GCA_019843855.1 Hylomyscus alleni
TGTGTGTGTGTGTGTGTGTGTGTGTTTTGCATTAGCCAACTACTCCTGGGCGTGCCTGGCTTGCCCTGAGTGTGATTGATAAACACAGTGATTCTCCACTGGCGAAAACTGATCTCCTTCCTCCAGCAGGTGCCCACTGCAGACAGCTTCTCGGTTAGGGATGGGATTTTCTGATGCTTCCTGTCTCAGTGCTGAGATTTTGTCTAGTTTGAACCTGTGCAGGCCTTACAGGTCCTATCACAACCTGTGTGTGCTTACATGTATCAGTCCTGTTGAGTCTGGAAGACACTGCTTCCGCCACCTCCAGCTCCTACAGTCGTCCTGCCTCCTCTTCAGTATGGATCCCTGAGCCTTGAAGAGGGGGCTTTGACGAGGACACCCCACATAGACCTGTGAGCTGCGAGGTCTCTCACCGTCTGCATTTTACAGTTGGGGGTCTCCGTGTTAGTTTTCATCTACTGCAAGAAGAAGCTTTTCTGAGAGGGATAAGGGATGCTTCCACCAGACAGAGATACACTCAAGTAAATATGAATATCAACTGAGGAATGACAGAACTGGGCTTAACTTCTGGAGCACTCTCTCTCGTTTCATAATTAAGGGCAGAAATCACCTAGTGCATAATTTATGCTATTTGTGTTCATACAAATGGATAATTACAAAGGTTTTAGAATATGCTTAAAATAAGTTGTTCTTCAAAGCAAGCCTTCCTGGAATTGCCAATTTACCTCACATTTCCTCATCAAATGATTTAAAAGAAACACTAACTCTGTCTTGGCCCTGAGCGATCACTCATTATAAAATAATGCTATTCCGCATTATCAAATAGCAAATGGCACCTTGCAGTCTGACTATAACTCATAATTTGGGACCAATTTGGAGTTCTCTCTAGAGTATGCAAAAGAGTTTATCAGTTTCCACGGTGCATTTTATCTGCAAATGTCCAACCGTCAAGTCTGCTTATTGAGTGTACTTTTCCAGTGAGTCTGCCTTTCTCCTTCTGAACCTTTCTTCCTGTCATGTTTCCTAGGTCTCACGGGACTGGCCTCATCACTCCCATGGCTACTTGATTATTCAGAATATGAATCTGAGCAGTTCACAGAGGCACAAGCAATCCCGCATGCTTTGTTAGGATAGCTTTAGGTGTAAGGAAGTGTAATTGGGCCTTGACAAACACACGAGGAGGGAATCAGAGTAGATTAGGACGCATTCATCCCTCAGGATTCAGATTCACTGACATCCTGGAACCTGTCTGGAACTGAGGCAGAGACTTCTAACAGTAATGTTTTCATAAAAGGTTCGGCAGTGAAAAACAAACAAACAAAACATTCTCTTTGGGAGTGGAGAAGAGGCGAATTCAGGGCATGCAACTGAAGTTGGGTTTTTGTCACAGTAATGTACTCAGAACTGAGTAGTTCTGAGATTTTAATCAGCTAGGAAGGTTTTGCAATACAAACAAAAGGGACGCCTATGAGAGATTTTGATGCAGTTGGTCAATTACCAGTGCCAGGGATCTGAAATTTTGAAAACTCATTTCAATTTGTATGTATTTGTTTTTTTGACATGTACTTTGACGAATTAACTATGACATTAATTATCTATTACATGTTCCTCCACTTAACAAAATTATTATATAAAGTTAGTTTCTGACTATGAAAGATCCAACTGGGGAACATACGGAACCTCTAATTCTCCAAAACTCTTCTAGTTTGTTTTGTGTGGCTGTGATTAAATGCTGTAAGGAAAAACATCTGGGGAGGAGGAGCCATTATTGTATCTTGTAAGTTAGTTTAGTATTGAAGAAATCTAAGGAAGGAACTAAAGGTAGGAGCTTAGAGCGGAACCCATGGAGAGACACTTTTTACTGGCTTGCTTCTGATGGCTGGTTCAGCTTACTTGCTTTCAAGGGAGGACACTTGCCCAAGTGTCATACCATCCACATGGTCTGGACTCCTGACATCCATCATTGAGCTAGAAAATCCCCCTCAGGCATGGCAGAAGGCCAATCTGATGAATACGCATCCTTA
Source organism: Hylomyscus alleni (assembly GCA_019843855.1). NCBI lineage: Eukaryota > Metazoa > Chordata > Mammalia > Rodentia > Muridae > Hylomyscus > Hylomyscus alleni. The sequence goes on from JADRCC010575692.1 coordinate 2,491, forward strand.
TCTAAGACTCCCCATTCCATGGTGACTCTAGTTTATGTCAGCTAACTAACACATTACATGCTTGCACTTAATATATCATGACGGAATTGTCTCCTAATTTGTAGTCAACTTGGGACATTGCACAAATATTTCTGGCCATTTACAATGGCATGTTTAGCTTCTTAACTAGATTTTATAAGCATAGTATACAAGTTTATGTATATATATATGCACATATGTAACATATACATATATAACATATATAACATACATATATAATGTTAAATATATATCATGCATATATACATATACACTATGCATATATTACATATAACATACATACATATATATTAAGAAGGATATATATATATAAAACATTAAGAATCATTCGTTTTACATGTGGACCCTTTAGCTTCCAGTGAATACTTTAAAAGTTTTTAGCTAGGGTCATCCTCATAGATTCCTGGGAGTTTCTATTGTCCTAGGTTTCTAGTTTATCCCAGAGTTGTACCCTCTCACCCCTGTAATCTCTCCCAGTTGTCTTTCTAAGTTCTCTCTCATTCCATACTAAGACTCCTAGCAATGGGGGATATGAAGCCTGAACTGCCCATCTCCTGTAACCAGGCAAGGTTTCCAGTGGAGGGATTGGGGCAGCAACCCAACTACAAGACACTGCCTACTAAACGTGCCAGGGTAAAAGATGGAGCGGAATTTGAGGGAAGTGTCAACCAACGACTGGTCCAGCTTGAGACCCATGCCATGAGAGGGAAGCCCACCCTTGACGCTGTGAATGATATTCATCAGAGAGAGGGGCTTCACCCAGCAGTTGATGGAAACAGATGTAGAGACCCACAGGCAAACATCAAGCAGAGCTTGGGGGATCCTGTGGAAGAGGGGAAGAAAGAATTGAAGGAGCCAGAGGAGTCAAGGACACAACAAGAAAACCTACAGAATCAACTAACCTGGGCCCATAGGGGCTCAAAGAGACTGAACCACCAAGCAGAAAGCATGCAGACCTAGGTCCTCTGCACAGTGCAGCTGCGCAGTCGGTTCTTCATGTGGGGCTCCTGAATTAGAAGCAAAGGTCTCTGACTACATTGCCTGCCTTTGTATCCTTTTCTCCTAATTGGGCTGCCTTGTCTAGCCTCAGTGGAAGATGTGCCTGGTCCTACTGCCAAGGCTGTCTGATATCCGTGGGAAGTCTCCCCTCTTCTGAAGAGAAGTGAAGGAGGAGTGATGGGGGAAGAGGGGGGGTGAGAGAGGAGGGACTGGAAAGAGAGGATGGAGGGGAAGCTGGGGATTGGGGCTTAAAGTAAACAAATAATGTAATTAATAAAAAAATTAGGCAAAACCCATTTAGCAATCAATACAAAGAAAAATAACCGGAAGGCCACTAGGAAAATTGAAATTAGAAGAAGTTAAACAGAGTTCAAAAGAAATTCTCTCCCCCCACCGCCTTGTCCCACCACCATGTATGTATCTGTATGTCTGTGTGCCTGTGTTCATATGATTTGTTATATAGACTAAAGCCACACCTATCTACCAGACACAGCATCTTCATTAGAGAAGTCTGTCACTACTCATCAGTGATACGGAAAGGTTCAAATGGAGCTTAAAGACTGACATATCATTGTTACTAAACATTTTAAGTTAGCATGCAATTATCACCCCACTCCTTCTCTTCCCTCCTCCTACTCCTCTTATTCCCCTTTATCCCAACTCATCCCGTGACCCTCTATCACTCCCTCTCAAATTAATTCCATACACACACACACACACACACACACACACACACACACACACACACACTCAGGCATACATGCAGACATATATACATACACACACAGACATACACACACAACACAAACATACAGACATACACACACATGTACATACCACACACACATAAACACACACACACACACACATCACACATACACATCATAAATATATAAATAAAACCACGTGAGTCCATTTAGTGTGACTTGGGCACATATAAACTTCAGAAATGGCCACTTTTTATTGGATAATCAATTAGGGAGCTCATCTCTAAAAAAGGCTAATTCTCCTGCTCTCAGAAATCCCATTCATTGCAATGGTTTTTGTCTATGGGTAGGCCCAATGAACTTTCCCCCTTCCCTGTTAGCATGTCAGTTTGTTTTGTTGTTGTTAATGCTGTCATTACGCAGGTCTCGTTTGGACAGCCATTCCATTAAGGTCTTGTCGGGGTAGTGTCCTGCCATTTCTAGAGACAACCTCACAGCAGACTTTCTGGTTCCCTGGCTCTTTCAATCTCCCCACTCCATCTTCCGTAGTGTCCCCTGAGCCTTACGTGTCATTAGTTGCATGCTAACAACAGGCTAGAAGGGACCTTGGGCATGTAAAGTCAGCAGACCTGGCCTCACTGCTTCTAATTGTCTTCATTAGAAATGGAGTCAAGCATCCCAGATAAGAACTTCTTACCTGTAATGTGGAGGATCCCATACCTCATTAGCAGATATCCAAAACCAAGTGAAAACCAACCCTGTACACCCAGTTGAGAGTTTCTCTGGGTATTCTTGGGGTAGTAAATGACTTTACTTGCTAACAGTGCTTGCTTTTCTAGGACAAGAAAAGTTAAAATACACAATGTGTGGGATAAGCTAACACAACAAGGCTGTCTCTTCTAAAAGGCCAGTAGAGTAGTGCCCACCATGAGAAGCCATAGCATACTACAGGGTTCCTAGTCCAAGGAATTGGACTCCAAGTCTTCTTTGACCAAGAAGCAGTTTGTTGGCTGTGCGGTGATGGCACACGCCTTTAATCCCAGCCCTTGGGAGGCAGAGGCAGGCAGATTTCTGAGTTTGAGGCCAGCCTGTCTACAGAGTGAGTTCCAGGACAGCCAGGGCTACACAGAGAAACCCTGTCTTGAGAAACCCAAACAAACAAACAAACAAACAAAACAACAACAACAACAAAAACAAGAAGCAGTTTACCATTACCTAAAGGCTAGACCCCTGATTGTTACAAGGTTGGGGCCATGTTCACTTTTGCCCTCTTGATTTCCTGTATGGCTACATACATTCTGATTTGATATTTTCAAGTACTAGGCAGTAATGGTTGGGATCAGAAGGGAAGGGGAAATATGCCAGGAGCCATGGCCTTAACCATGGCCTTGTGGAAATTGACTAGCTTACCCATACAGCCCTGAGAGAACATGTGTAGTCTAACAGTAAGAATATTTGTGGGTGTGGAGGGCACTGTGACCGCTGGTTCCAGAGACTGAAGATGGCCACCTGACCTTCGGAAAGCCCCCGGGGCTCTTCCCCACTCCTTGAAGCTTCCTCTTGTTTATGCTTACATTGCCACCCCTGAAGTAAAGTTTTCAGAGCTTGATCAGACACCTGTCTTGCTCTCATTCTTCGGGTATCTTGTTCTGCCTCAGTCTCTCTCCCCTGCCCTAGGTCCAAGCTAAGCGCCCTGCAGGGGCTTCAGGAAGATGTGGCCAATCTGCATGTCCACACCAGGGCAACGATCAAGCCACACATATGTATGTACATAGGGACAATGAACAGCCCCGTGGCTATTTTCAGCTTTTCTTTCTTTTAGCCCTCGGTGATCTTTTTTCTCTCTATGGCAGTAGGGATGGTTTTATAATGTTGTGTCTAAAATCAAGTGAATGCAAATAGACATAGACCTTTGTTCCTTTGCCTATTTTGACCAAACATTTGAAGAGAATAAGTTAGGGTTACTTTCCTCACCCATCCATGACAGAGAGCCTGGCTGCGGCACCAGCCTTCGAGTCCTGCACATTAAAGCCAGCCTGGCTGAGCGTGCAGGGTACTATCGTGGCATCTCACCAGCAAGATCTGCCTCTAGAATGAACCCCAGTTTTAAATAATCTGACAGACACATTTCCCCTACCACAGGCTCATCACTTCACCAGCTCACTAGTGACCCCTGCTCTTGGATTATTTTCCACCCTTCACATGAGATACAGCTATATTCTTTGCATCCTGAGAATGAGATTCCCTGGGTATGCTCCAAGCTCACTCACTTAGCCAGCCCAAGATGCAGCCTTCTCTTCTGTAAGATTTGATTGTCAGACAGGAAGATGTTCAAGCTCTTTTTATAGGTTTGAAATCTGAAATTTTACTTTTCTGAAAATAAATCCTGACTACATTAAAAAATTTTCTCTTTTCCGTCTTTTCGTTACTTCAGGTTTTTTCTTTTCTTTCTTGAAGAACTAATACTCACTGGATAAGTGTGAAGGAGAATAAAATATTTTTGTTTGTAATGCTTGCTGCTTTTCAGGGTACAAACAACCCTGCGATGACCAGTTATGTTAGCAATGTGAAGTCATTGGATGAAGAACTGAGAAGGCATGTGCACAATACGTCCTCTGAAGCCTGCGGAAGCCAGTTCTAACACACAACGGTCCGAACCACACCAGTCCTTTCACTTACGATTGTTGTTTTCCAGACATACCTAACCATGTTTAGATGTTTTCAGTTTTATGTGTTCTCTAGGAATATGCACTGTGTTCTTCTCTGCCAACTGGCATTAGCCGCTCTCATCTGGAAGGTTGAGCTCAGCTTGCACATTTCATCAACAACAATTTACAGAGCATTAACTATTAGTGCTCACTAGAGTGATGGGATTCAGCAAAGAAGACGACAGACAAAATTCTTGATCTCCGGAACTTCGAATTCACTTCCACATCATTCAAAGACTCTTACAGACCAAGACTGTTACAGTAGGCAAGCACAGAGTTGCACATCCTAAATCAAGTGGATGCCGTATTTGTTATAAAGGAACTTAAAATTTGCAGAGGCCAAATGTGTTTCTGAGGTGAGGGCTTTGTCACCAGGGGCCCAGTTTGTGCCCATCTCCATGATCTATGCTTCCTTCTTCCTTACAGGACCCGCAGGCCCATGACACCCACATCTGGGAGCAAAAAAATGCCTGGAATTTCAGACCTCCAATCTGACAGCCAGAAGGAAAGAAGGACCATTTAGAGCGCCTCAGTGCCAAAGGGTAGAGACACTTGCTTCTTTTCCAGGATTCTCAGAACATACCATTGTGTTTGTGACTTGATTGTTTACACATCTTTTAGCCAACCTTCCTGTTAATGAATTGACTTTTTTTCATTCATCAAAGTTCATGTCTAGAGTTGAGTCTTATTTCCACACAAGTCACAAGGAGGAAACACAAGAGGGCGTTCTGAAGGAAAATACTAGTTTTAGAAAAGCAACGAGTGGCTGCCCTAGTGGAAGAGGAACACCAGGTGCCAATGCCTGGTCCCTTCCATGTCACTGAAATGTGTGATCATACTGACAGAAAACTTAACAGGGCTTGTTCATGATTTTCTCCTCATCAATTACAAATATATTTGGTTCGAAGGCTTATATTCACAATAGTAAGACATAGTGATTGTATTTGAGAAATTTCTTTGCATCATGTCATTGCTGCTAACTGATTATGTCTTTGGTTTCTAACTAAGACTTTAGCTGTTTTCTCCAAAAGATAAAGTACACCTAACAGATTTCACATGCATATATTTCACTCTCAAGTAACTGTCAGCAAAATACATCTAAGTCACCATTCAAAAACACTGAGGCATCTCTAAGTTTATTAATTTTTTTTGTTTTAGTTAACCATAAAAATATGAGATGGACAAAGACTGTCTTCGGCTCTTAGATAATTGTCCTTAAGCAAGTACAAGGTCTGTTGGGCTATGATCAGCCTTTATCTAACATGATCACGTTGCAAGCTGTACCTCATCCAGTGACGTCAGTAGGCTCCCGTATCATCCTGTAGTGCCTACGAATTTTAAATCTAAATCCCATCAGTCTACTGTAACTTGATCGGTTTTTACTTGTTGTATTTGCCAGAGAAATGAAGGCCAGCCACTAAGCTAGGGATTTAATTACGATTCCTGATTTCCTGATGCATTGCACTCTATGTGGCCATGTCTCTTGAAATATGATCGTACCATGTAACCCAAAGGCCTGAAAGCAATGTGCAGCCCAGATTGACCTCCAACTTCTCATCCCCCTGCCTTAGCTCCCTGACTGAGCTATGATGCCATACTACATACATTTTTGTTTTCCTGTAAGGAAACTTCCACTGTCCTGGTCACAGTAGACTTAAGTCGCTCTCTCTGTGTCCCTTTGAGTCATTGCTGATTGGAGCACAGGTCTTCCCGTAATCTACTGCTACATAACAAATGACATTCAAACTTAAATGTGCCTTAAACAGCCATTTACTTAAATCTCCTGGTACTTTGGTCAGAGAATTTTGCCAGGGCCCACGTGCATGATTCTGTTGCACTTGACTTTCATTACAGATAATGTGATGTCTGGTCTTGTCTGGAGGATCCACAATATCTTTATCGTGTCTGTGACCATGACAGGAACTCTTGAAAGTGACATGATCAAGCAGCTTCTTCATGTGATATTTCTTTTATTTCCCCTATAGATGTATACATTTTTAATTTATTTTAATTTTTATTGGGTATCTTCTTTGTTTACATTTCAAATATTATTCCCTTTCCCCGTTACCCCCTGAAATCCCCATTCCATCCTCCATCCCTTGCTTCTATCTGGATGTTCCCACTCCTGCTTCCTGTCCTTGCATTCCCCTATACTGGGGGATCAAGCCTTCACAGGAACAAAGGCCTCTCCTCCCATTGATGCTCCACAAGGCTATCCTTGGCTACATATGCAGCTGGAGCCATGGGTCCCTCCATGTGAACTCTTTGGTTGGTGGTTTAGTTCCTGGGAGCCCTGGGGGATCTGGTTGGTTGATATTGTTGTTCTTCCTATGAGGTTGCAAAGCCCTAGAGCTCCTTCAGTCCTTTCTCTAACTCTTCCATTGGGGGTTCCACTGGGGACCCTGTGCTCAGTTCAATGGTTGGCTGCGAGCATCTGCCTCTGTATTTGTAAGACTCTGGCAGAGCCTCTCAAGAGACAGTCATATCAGGCTCCCACCAGCAAGCACTTCCTGGCATCCACAATAGTGTCTGGGCTTGGTGACTGTATATGGGAGATGCTTATCATGGCAGCTTGTTTGGTAAGATTTGTTTTGAAAGACTCAGGAGGAAGCTGACAGATATCTACTCTCCAATTATGGAAGCTCTTCTTCTGGTTCTCCCCTTCTAGTCCGTTACTCACAGAAATCTATGAGGCAAATACATCTTTAACTGGAGGGAAATTACCTTTCATCATTAAGGGGAGTAGAAAAGAATTCACAACAGTCTGTATTCTGCCAGAGGTTTGCTAGGGGTCCAAAACTGTGTTGAAAGAGCAATATAGACAAAACACATTCTGTGCTTCCCAGTATGGAATGTGGGGATTGAGAAGGTGGATCAGAAGGTTATGCAGTGGGACATTTGGGGTCTTCCCTGAGAACAGTGCAAGCCACTGTAGTGAGGAATGCAGCTAGGAGTGGGAAGAGGAGAGGACACAAACATGTTACAAAGGATGGCGTGGCTCCTGGTAGAGAGGACAACAGACAGCATTTGTCTGGACTTCGATGGTCTTTCCTTCCAGTGCTTATCTTTGTACCATGCTGCACTGTCCTCGAAGTTGCTTAAGGTGATTAATGAAACCGGCTAGTCACTGTCTGCACCATGGTTTTGCCAAAATTTGAACCATCGGAACAAAACATCATCCATGTGCACTGTTTACTTGTCAAATCCTTTCTCGAGTGGCACAGAGCTTAGTGGACTCTGCACACAGCCACACATAAGCTGCAAACCACAGGTCAGTCTACATTACACCAAAAGCCATGGGTGAGAGTTGAAACTCTGAGCTCATGTTTAAAGCCCCTTCTATCCAACATCAAACACACAGATATTTTAGCATGTTATCAAATGATTATCTCTATCCTACAGTTTAAGCTGAGCTTACGAATGACTGGCAGGAGACTAACATAAGCACAGTTGAAGTGTTCATTTCCAGATAATCCAGCCAGAATTTCGAGAGTCCACATCTAGTAACTTTCAATTGTAAGATGGTTATAAACACGTTAAAATGTATTCTTTTTAATATTTTTAATTTATTTGTATTTATGTGTTTGTGTATACATGCACTTGTGGGGCTGCAAGTGCACCATATGTGTGCAGTTCCCAGAGCAGACAGAAGGGGGCAGGAGGTAACTTGGAATTGGAGTTAACAGTTGTCCTGAGCATTCTGATTGGTGGTGCGGGACAGGCTCTCTGCAAGAACAGCAAATGCTCTTAACTGTCATCTTCCTTTTATTTAAAGAGATTTATTGGTAAATTAACTGACATTATTGGGAGTCTCCTGTTCCTTTTTTATGAGTTCTATACAGAAAAACAAGTGATTGTTTCTGACATTTTAAATCATCCTTAAAGTAATTCTTTTAGTAAAGATTCACTTCAGAATTGAAAAATACATTTTTTTTTTTTTAATTTTAGAAGGGGCTTTTCTTTTTTTTAAAGTTTTATTGCATTATATTGAGAAAAGTTACATAATTTCAGTATATTTGTATTTGTTAACATTTAAAAACATATTTTAAGTAAATAGAATTAAATCACATTCTTGTTTTCCTTTTGTACCCCAACTCCTCCCAGAGACCCCCCTTCAATACCTACAATATCTTTTTTGTCATATTCTTTAAAATTTATAAAATATTATAACAATAAAAATGAGTATTATAAAAGCTGTTTGATATAAAACAACAATCAATTTAACAGTCTTATGTAGATGCTTGTCTATGGCAATACTGAAAATACATACATTTTTCTCAATATAAATTTTAAATAACTCCAAATGTATTAACTGTATATTTCAAAATAATACATCACTACTAATATTTTCTTAAATTAACATATATATATATATATATATATATATATATATATAAAGTGTTTTTGTTTGTTTGTTTTATATTTAGTAGAGCTTAAAATCTTGGCTCTTACATGGCTGGTATGTCTTTCTTTTTGTAGCTCTCAAACCCAGATATTACTGCTTCACTGGCATGGCAATTCTACCTCCTTCTTCCTTTGGTTCCTTTGCCTGGGAAAACTAAAATTCTGCCTCTGTCTCTTTGCACAGCCATTGGCTGCCGTCAACTTTATTTACCAATTAGAACCAACTGGGGGCAGGAACCCACAGTTTCTTACATGTGGGATCCCCATGTAATTTTTTGGAACCCAATTAACATAATACAAGCAATAAACCAAATCCACAACATTTCCCCCTTTTCTTCCATTAAAAAGGCCTCTTAGAAATAATTAAGTATAGGCATAGCAGTTGTATAAACTATAAGATATGATACACACTAATAACATCCAGTCCATCATTTTTGTCAATTTAGGTACATTACTCTACCATCTATTCTAACTTAAAGAGTTTACAATTCTATACCTGAATTATGTTTTGATTTTAACTTGCATTACCATCTGAAAACTATCCTTTCAAATCATCTTCCTTAGTGCTAGACAGCTTAATTTTGATTATGAGACTATAACTAGTCTTGAACCCTGTCAGAGGTCAAAGAATAAATTAAATATTACCTGAATATATAGAAAACACAAAAACATAGCTTCTAAAACTTAAACAAATTGCAGAGACAGCTGACTACCCGGACAGTTCCCTATTCCTCAAAATGTTGGAGTATCTGTCTTCAGCCTTCTGGCCCAGAATTATCTGATAGACTTTAGATGAAGCAGGAATTATGAAGGATTACCTTATTCTGTCTTGGCAGAGCTAAACTGTCGACTATCCCATATCATGTGTTCTTTCCTGAGCAGTATTTTTGTCTCTAAATGAATTAGGGAAACCTTGCCACAACCGAAGCAACCAATATAGGAAGGTTATGATGTTCAATATATTCTTTGAACCATGAAGGGGCCTAATCAAAATTTCTATTAATAATGAAAGACTTTAAATGTCGTATTCTGTGGATTTCTGATTCTTTTTGAAGACTATCTATCTATATAAAGTATATCTGAACTGTTAAACCTTGACTACTTTTAGTTATTTCTAGTCTCTGCATGCTTAGAAGGCTCAGGGCTTGACTGAAGTTCTGACTGGATCTGAAAGGCTGGATGAACTGAGTCCATTGAGAATCAGCAGCTTTTCCTGAGGCTGTTCTGGAAGCAAGTCTCTGGAAACAGCATCAGAAGGCAGGGAGCTGGT
>JADRCC010575693.1:10124-20902 GCA_019843855.1 Hylomyscus alleni
CTCTCTCTCTCTCTCTCTCTCTCTCTCTCTCTCTCTCTCTCTCTCTCCAGCTAGTCTGATATGTTTTCCTAGGATTTCTTTAGAAAGAAAGCTTACCCTCAGGACTGGAGAGATGGCTCAGTCAGGAAAGGGCTTGATGTAAAGACATAAGGCCCTGAGTTTGGATCTCCATCATGCACATAAAGTCCAGGCAGGACAGTGTGTGCCTATAAACCCAGTACTGGAGAAGTGGATACAAGGGGATCCCAGTAACTTGCTAGCCAGCCAATCCAACTGACTCAGTGAGTTCCAGGCCAGTGAGCCATCCTGTCTCAAAAAATGAGGTAGTGAGGAACTGAGGAAAACATTGAATATTGACCCCTGGCCTCCACATACATGAGCCCACACCTGCACAATCACACATGAGCATGTACATAAACCACACATGAGAAAAGAAACAAAAGAAAAATAATATCCAACCAAGTAAGCAACCCACACAGCGGGTGCTTTAGAACATCAAGGAGAATGAGCGTTCTCCTTGTCCTCCTTGTCCGCCTTCCATTTCATCTATGGTAAAGTCTCTTTCTCTTCTTTAAAGCATAGTTGAGAGCCCACGTGATGACTGGGCAGAGGCTGGGGCTGTAATTTTGTGGGTAATGACTGTGATTTTGTACAAGGCAGGCACACTTAGGGAGTAGACTACAGAGACTTCACCAGGAACAAAGGCAAAGTGGGAGCCACTTGTTCTAAAAGGAGATCATGACTGCTTATATTTAGAAAAATGTGTGTGTGTGTGTGTGTGTGTGTGTGTGTGTGTTCAGTTTCTACCTCCCTTCTGCCTTCCCTTTAGAGACATCACCATGGCTGGATGGCATCTTTGCATCATCCTTGTCCCCTCTGAGATGTTAACTTGGCATCCAGCAATTTCAAATTTACCTTACCATCAAAGCTGACAGGAAATGTATCTGCTGTGTTTCTTCTGTGACATCCCTCCTCATTTCTCAAACTTTGTGAAAGCATTACATTCCTAATGGCACCCCCACATTTATCAGTGACCAGATGCCCAACTGACTTCCGTTCTGTCGCTCTGATAAAATGTCCTGGCCAAAGAGCCTTGAGGGTACAGCCAAGCATGGCACAGAGTCAAGGCAGAGGAGACTGAAACAAGGGGTCACTTAGCACCCACAGTTGGGAGGCAGAGAGCAATGGAGTGCTTGCTGTTGTCTAGCTTGCTTTCTCCTTTTTATACAGTGCAGGACCCCCCCCCCCCAAGAATGCTGTTATACACAGTGAAAGGTCTGTCACTCCTCAGTTATCATAAATCAAGATAATCTCCCACAAGCATGCCCAGAGGGCTTCTGCCCTAGGTGATTCTAGGTTTCAAGCTGACAGCTGAGGCTAAGGATTGCAGGAATCATTTCTCAGTTGCTGGATGTTCAGACTGCTCTTGGGCCATCTGTGTTGATTATAACATAGCCCTGAGCGCCTTTGCTCCGGTGTATGGAAGTTGCACCTTTTACTGTAGGAATTTGTTGCGCTCATGAGAAGTGTGCGAGACTTTAATCCTGTTGGGGTTAAGGGTGTGAATACAGAGGCCAGACCTCCTATAGTATGACCTCATACAAATTACCTAATCTGTTTAGTTCTCAGTTTCCCTCTCTGTAAAATCAGAGAAAACAATCTCATTTTGACTTAATGCATATGTCAATACTTCAATAAGAACCACACTTTTTTTTTTTTAATTTACCTGGAAAATGGGCTTTGATTAAGGAAAAGAAAAGAAGAGAAGAGAAACACACTGGGGATAGGAGTGTGGCTCAGTTGGTAAGAGCATTTGCCCAGTCTGCACAAAACCCTAGGTTTAATCCTCAGCACCAAATTGGATGCCGTAGTACACGCCTGTAATCCTAGCACTTAGTAGGTTGAGGGAGAAGAATCAGGAGTTCAAGGTCATCTTCAACTACTTAACTAAATTCCATGCCAGCCTGGGTTATAAGAGACCCTGTCTTTCATTCTGTTTTAAATTAATTTTAAAAAACCAAATAAACATTGTTAACTTTCTGATAAAATTGCTGAGTGTGAGAGAGTGATCCTGTCCCTTCTGTGACCTCAAGCCCAGGCACTCCTGGGGACTGTTGCTGCTTGTGAGGGAAAGCTCAAAACAGCTTCTCCCTGTTGTGTGATCCCTAGGGACTTAAGTCCCCTGGGTATCTCTCTCTCCTCCCAAATACATCAGAAGCTCCGTGAGGGAGAGACTTTGCCGAAGGATGACAAACTAATATCAGGTGATTAACCCAATTAGACTCAATGCAAAGACAGCTGTTTTCACACGTGACTCCATTGTTGACTCAATAGCCAGTGAATGACGATGGTCTTTCCCCAGCCTGGTGTAGGCAAAGCTGATTCCCAGACTCAGCTTCTGGAGATCCATTTGAAAGCCTGGGGTGGGTCCCTGGACTCTGGTATTTTACCGCAGGTGAGCAGGCATGGTTTGTGATCCCACATTCCCTCCTTCGACCCCGAGGCCTCCTTCGTCTCCATCGCATGTTGCTGGCTGTGAGGTTTCTCTGGGCTGTGACCTCTCAGCTGCAGTACTGGAGTAGGAGAGGATGGGAGAGCTCAAGAAATGGAGCCTCATTGGTATGCAGGGCTCTCTTGTCACATTGCCACTAAATAGGAGCTGAAGAAGGGCTGGCGCATCTCTTTGGGATTTTCCACTCCTCCTGGCCCTTCCGGAATTGGCTGGATATCAGCAGGCCAAGGGAGACAAGGACAGGGCAGGGGCACCGAGGCATCTGTCTGGTAGATATCGCCAAGGTTGAAAGTGGATTCTTCCAGAAGCTCTCTTAGATTCCTCCCTACAGCTCACCACCTCCCACCTCACCCCTGCACTCCCCTACTCCCCCAAGCCTCCCTTTCCAGAGCACCTTTACAGGGCTGGATCCTGCAAAGACTGGAAGGTTGATCGATTGGTTGAGGCAGAGTCTCACTGCATTTGGACTTATACAACCCTCCCCACCTCATTTTCCTCAGTAACAGAGACCATAGGTGTGTTCCACCGCATCCAAGAATTCTGTTTACCTTTTGGCAAAGTAGTCCTTGCATAGAGTCCTCATGCTCAAAAGATACATAAGGTAAAACATGGGCTTCAGTGGACACCCCCAGCCTGGGCCACACTCCTGCACCCTAGAAGCACTCAGGACTTCTATGAAGGGGGTGGAGCATCCCCAATAGGCTTATGCAGCAGTAAGATTTTAAGTATTGCCTGCTCACTGATGTGTGACAGGTGAGAATAAGCTTGAGCAACCAAGAATGTACTTTTCTAGTCCTTTATTGTGGCTTTGTGATTTCAACTAGCGTATGCGCTGTCTTTGTTTCTTTTTACTTCTAGAGATGGGTGGTAATAAAACATGGGCTACAGAGTGAACACCCATGTAGCCACCACCCAGAGGGAGACACTGGCAATACTTGCTCTCTCTTTTCTCTTTTTTCTTCCTTCCTTCCTTTTGGGGGGAGGGTGGCAAGGATTCTGCTATGTACCCCAGGCTAGCCTCAAACTTGTGATGTGTTTGATTCCATCTCCTGAGTAATGGGATTAAAGGTGTACATCACCATGTCTGGCTCAAAGTCTACACTGTTGAGTTTCTTCCTTCGGCAGTGAAGCCATGTACCTTACCTGACTCTTGTGGTACTCAGAATTCCTCACTAGAGTGTGTTTCCCTCAACACCAAGTTTGCCCTAACCAAGGCTACGCTCTGGATTGTTCTGAGCCTACCATGCAACTACCCTTCTTCAGTGGCACTCACTGCTCTAGAGCATAGTCTGTTCTCCTGTGGGCTGATGGTCATTTCCTGTTTTCTGCTGCTGTGAGATGGTCTTTACTTAGTTTTGCCTTTGTATCTGTGTGTATGTATATGCATGATTTTGTATTTGTATATGTATAGGTATGAAAGTGTGTGTGTGTGTGTGTGTGTGTGCGCGTGCGCATGCACATTTAGAGGCCTGATCACCCTAACTTAATTGAGGCAGGGTCTTTCACTGAACCTGGAGGTGCAGCCCAGTCAACCTGCACTGGTGAGCCCTGCTACCGAGCCCACCTGACTTTTATGTGGGTGCAGGCTATCCAAATTATGGTCCTCTGGTCATCATACTTGTTCAACAAGAGCTTTAACCACTGAGCCATCTCCCAAGCCCCATGCTGTAAGTGTGAGTTTTATTCTCCTGTAGTAATTGTCTCCAAAGTTAACTGCCTCTATCTGCTAGCCTAGGTTTAGTCCTGGAAGCTTCTAGCCTCCATACAATCTAATCTAGGCCTAGAATGTTTTCAGCCTCTGAGACTTACTGTTGAATAAGCTCACCCTTTCTGGTTCTTTCTGAGCTCTGGCTGGCTGGTTCAACTCAACTGTTCTGGCTCAAACTCCTCTCCAAGCTGACTGATTCAATCGGCTTCTCTCTCAGGCTCTGACTTTTTGCTCTTCTTGGCCCCAGACTAACTCTAGCAATCTGTTCTGATTTTCTGGCTCTTTCTCATTCTCTGGTTTTTCTGTCTTCGCCTGTGCCTAGCTTGTTCTCTCTTTAACCTGTCTCTGTAAAACTCTCCTGGTAAAACTGCCTCCTTTCCTCTCTCTGCACTGCTCTCTTAAGTAGCTTAGCTTCCCTTTCCTCTCATGAGAATTGGTCATATCCTATTCTGTCAGCTCTTTCTCTGATTTGTCACTTTGTCTATCATTCAATAGTCATCACTTTTGAACATGAGTGCTTCCTTCCACAAACTAATGTTACATTCATTGTTTGTGATTAAAGGCATGTACTCAGGGCATGTCTGATTTTTAGCCAGAGGGAGTAAAGATGTGTTCGGAGGGCTGAGCCACATCACAACTAGAAACAGTTTTGCTTTTGTTTTTCAGTAAATAACACAATCTTGGGCTTCACAGCAACACCATCCTGTGAGAATTTAATTCTCATCTAGTGGTTTAAGCCTACAGAGCCTTCAGCACAACACACAGATATGGTGTCACCTGTATTTGTCATGAACCTCCATTTCCTTGGCTAACACATTTTTCCAGTCTGCTTGCTCATCTAGAAGAGATTGACAACTCTGTAGGCGGGGCCAGGAATGGGGATGGCCCAGGCCCCCCTGATGATTTCACCACGAGGCCACACCTCAATGTTTACCTTCAGCCCCTTCAACTCTAGACAGTTGCTTGGCTGTCTGTTTTGAAGAAATGTCTCTAGCTCAGTCCTGTCCCCTCAGGCCTCAAGGTGTCCCTGTGATGCCCTGAAAAAAGTGCTGGCCTTTTCCAGAGCAAGGGCAGAGTGTAGCTGGCAGTAAAGAGGCAGAGAGGGATGGGCAGGGCACACGGACAGAGGCACACGGGTGAATTCTTCAGGTATAGCAGAGATAAATTTAAGGAAAGTCAAGGGCTGGGAATCCTTTCCAGAAACCAAGTCTTGCCTTCATCCACCAGCAGCACCCTGTGCTTACCTGATAGTTGTAGATCAGTTTAATTGGAGGCTCATGGGAGCCACCATCATGCATCAGGCTGAGAGGAATTCTAGGCTCTGAAGTTCTTGTAGTCAAGTTTCTTTAAAGTGATTCTAACCATAGTCCATTTTCAACTCTAACTGGACATTAGTGGCACACGAAACTCCTATGAATACCTAGGTCCCAGGCCATTGACATCACAATTTCTGGGGTGAGGCCCAGACACTTGGAAAATGACCATGTGGTTCTTATATGGACTCTAGGTATAGAACCTGTTGTCTGCAGGCCAAAACCTGTATCTGGCATCTATCAGAGTCACTTGGGGGCTCGGGTTTCTCTCTTTATAACTGGATTGGGCCTTGTCTTAGTTTTGTTTACTGTTAAATACCCAGACAAAAGCAATGTTGGATTTATTTAGCTCGTAGGTCCAGGTTACCGCTGTAGAGAAGTCACAGCAGCAGGAGCCTGAGAGAGCTGGTTACATTTCAGGAGCAGAGAACAGTGCATGGATTCGTGCCAGAGTCAGCTCATTATTCACTTCGTCCAGTCCAGGTCCAAGCATAAAATAGCACTGTCCATTTTCAGGGTGTAGCTTAGCACTTTAGTTAACCCAATTAACCCTCAAAGGAAAGCCTGAAGTCCAGCCTAATCTAGACAACCACTCATTGAAATTACACTCCCAGTATGTAGATTATGTCGTTGACAATTGAAATCAACCATCATTGGCCTTCACTGGACATCCCCTTGAGCATACTTGAGAACCATCTCAAAGGTCTGAAGTTCCACTTGATACTGGGCAAGTTCACCTTGTGTGTCCCAAGGGGATTCAGTGCAGTTCTGCTATGTGATTAGTGTTTGTCTTCCTGCCTATATGGGTGTCAAGCTGGTGACTTGAAATGGGCCCTAAACAAGGTAGATGCTACAAAGACCTTATCCGGCACCCTGTCAGTCATAATCTGTATAGTGCAAGCCTTCACTTCATGGTCCAGAGGAGGTGTTAGTGGAAGGGCTCACTGAGAAAAATGCAGAGTATTTCCAGCTTCAAAGGACCAGTGTCATTGTTAATAGGCTCTAGAATCCTAAATGCGTATAGCATCATCATGTGGTTTCCTGTATAACTGACAAAAGAGGTACATCTCTACATGTAATAACATTTTAAATTATTTAATTGTGTGTGTATTATGTGTGTGCACATATGTGCATGCATAGGAATGTATGAAGTTTGGAGAACAACTCTGAGGAGTTAGTTCCCTCCTTCCACCCTGTGGGTCCTGGAAGCAGAACTCAGGTCACCAGGCTTTGAGGCAAATGCTTGTACCCACCAAACCATTTATACAAGTCACTGGCTCCATCTGTACATTTTAAAAACCATTTTTGGCTTAAAGGCTCCCAATATTAAAACCACTCTTGTTAATGTTAATACAGTTTGAGACTCTCTTGTGGTGGCTCACATCTTGAATCCCAGAACTTGAGTGACAGCGGCAGAGGCAGGTCTCCGAATTGAAAGCCAACTTGGACTACATGGCATGATTCAAACCAGCAGGGGCTCCACAGTGAGACTTGTCTCAAAGAGAGAGATCAGGGGAGAGACAGAGAGACCAGATTCAGATTTTAAAATGTTTTCGTTTGAGATCTTGGGTTAGGTCTCATGTATAAAGACTAGATTCATTTAGGTTTCATATTTACTCATATATATAGTATAAACATAATTTTATGGAATTTAAAAAAATAATTCTGTGCACTCCAGAGTTAAAACATATGGAATTAGCTCAGTGCTCAGAAAGGGTTGGATTTGGGCTTGTGCTACATTTCACATTTTGAGATTTAGGGATTCTCACCTGTGTAATTATTACTAATAATTAAAAAAAAATTGAGATCAGTACAGGGACTGGCTAGAGAAGGAAAGGATTCTGGGAACCCTGGCATCTGGGGAGAGGAGGGTGGTCTAAGGAAACCTGGAACCCATCTCAGCAAATCCCTGTGCAGCAGCTAAGGAGCTGGACTGATCTCAGGATGACTGAGCTCTAGGGAAGCATTCAGGCCACTGCCATCAAGAAATGACCCAGTGCGGTGACGACGGCAGCCCTCCCTCCCTTGCCTTATGCTCAAGCCTGGTGGGTGTATACCCTTAGCAGACTGAGGGTTATGGCTGAAACCTCTGTGCTATACAGTAACAGTCCAAAACCCAGTGACTGATAGAAATATGATGCATTTCCTAAACCAGGGCAGTGAACCCTGGCAAATAACCTTTCAGGCATTTACACAGGAGGGAAGTTCCTAGAGGCAAAGTTAACAACTGAAGGTTGGGGTTTGGGGATGGTTCAGTTGTAAACTGTGTACAGTGCTAGCTAGCATGGGGACCAGGGATTGGTTCCATGTAGTACCGAAGGTCACAGTGGAATTACACTTGTAGTCCCAGAGGGTCCATGGGGCTCTCCAGCCAGCCTGTCTCAAAATGCAAAGTAGTGGTATCTAAGGACACCTGAGGCTGTCCTCTGACCTCCAAAGCACATCGACTTGCACACCCTAAGGTACACACAGATAGAAAGTCTTTACCCAGGGGGTGTGGTTCATGACAGAGTGCCGACTTACACACTCCTAAAGCAAACCCTGGGCACATTCCCAGCACCACAAAACAATATTAGTAACAAATAATAATACATTTTAAAGAAGAGAGTTCAAAAGAATTTCCGCATCCGGGGGCTGGCTTGCTTTATTTGGGGACAGCATCTGACTTCTTGGGATTAATCTCTTCTATACAGAGTGCTATGGTCTGGGTCCAGCTAACTCCCCTTCAATGAAACGGT
The DNA here is from genome assembly GCA_019843855.1 of Hylomyscus alleni. NCBI lineage: Eukaryota > Metazoa > Chordata > Mammalia > Rodentia > Muridae > Hylomyscus > Hylomyscus alleni. The sequence goes on from JADRCC010575693.1 coordinate 18,396, forward strand.
GCCAGGTAATGGAACAGGGTGGATCTGCCATCATTTTTAGTAAAACTTCCTTTAGCACTGTAACCTACAATGGACCCCATGAACTTTTTGCTTTCTGAACGTGATTCCAGACTGCCATGAACTGGAGTGTGTGTGTGTCCCAGCCTTCAGGTGCAATCCTGTGTTCCTCCCAGTGTCTGAGAGGCCAGACCATGGCAGGGTCTCCATGGGGTTTGTTTTAAATGATCCTGTCCAGACACCAGTTCCCAACTGGCAGGTCTGTCTCCGTGTGTGAAGTGACTCTCTCTCTCTCTCATCTCTCTGCAGTGAGATGTAAGATGGAGGACGAGGAAGTGCCTGCTGCCTCGGTGCCATATCCTTAGTGGATGTCAGTCACTCCGTGTGTGGAAAGATGACGTATCCAATCTGTACTTTCCCTAGTACGATGTCTTTAAGAAGCCTTAGTGTAGTGGATACAGAACCCTTTGCACACAAGATAGGATTTGTTGCAGATAAGCCGAAGCAGTTTAGCTTCCTGCCTTACCCCAAATGCCTTACCCTAAATCTTCTCTACTGTGTCAGGAGCACCCTCTGAGCTGTCACTGTTTGACATGCCTCGTGACCGTATCCTCTGACACCAGTTTTCCCACTTTTGCCATATTTTAACTTACCTCAGATCTCTGTGTTAGTTTTGCCTTGGTTTTGGGGGTGTTGGGATAACCAGTGGGGCAAGGCTCTAAGCACTGAACTGTTTCCAGCCCGATAAGAGACAGTTGTCAGAAAGGATTTCCATTGTTAAAGCTCCAACATATAACAGCAGCGTCCTATTAACTTAATGGTCCCCATTGGTTCTGTGACTGCAGCTCCCCAGGATTCTCCCATTCAAAAGGCCCCAGACATAGCTGAAAGCCTCCTCAGAGTATCTGACTGACAAGCTACCACACATCTTAGGTAAATAGTAAAGCCTTTATTTTCTTGTTAAGAACAGCATTTTGAAAATAAAACCTATCTGCCCATGCTTAACAACCTTTAAAGTCTGTGATGTTTTATATACAGCCCTGTACATACTGATTGTCTTCAAATTTCTCAAACAATTTTTTGTTTATAAGTATGCAAGTCAGCCAGGATAAGGGGAAGAGTGAGGGTACATTATAAAATACACATTAATACATTTAATAAATATATATTATCTATCAAAAACGAGCCATAGCTCTTTATGAATAAAGCACCTGCCAAGGGCTCTCATCAGCTCACATGGTCACTACATCCTTGGATGTGGAAATGCCAATGCCCCCTTCTACTTTGCCATTTGGCAAATTCAAAAGACAACCCCTCCCCAACCCGTCTACACTTGTTCGCTGGCCTTGATCTCATCTGTGGGGAGTGGGGCAGACAACAACCAGATCTTAACTTTGGAAACAGCTGACACATTGGAGCTCCTCCTCTCTGATATTGTCCTGCTACCTTGACAAATGACTCCAGACCTCTGCAGAGTCTTCACTCAGGAGGGGACGAGAGTGGCTGTTATAGTCCCAATATGGCATTACTACCCAGGCATGCCAACTTGTGCTTGCAGCTTGGGGTTATTCACAGATGGCTTTCTAGACCATTTTCCCCAACCAAGTCTTGGGTCTATCAACTCTTAAATAGGTGCCGTGGGATTCTGTCTTTCAGCCTTGCTCTGTCAGAAGCTGGCTGCCACACACAGTCTCTGGGTAGAGTTGCCTCGTGGTCCTCTTCCGGTGAACTTAAACTCAGAATAGTAGTAGATGTGGCCCTACTTCTTTTGCTCCCACTTCTACCCTCCATGTCAAAACATTCAGCCCGCCCTGAATCTTAAAGCCAAGATAAAACAAAGCCCAGAAGCGCATAACCTATCAGGATTGGAAAGAAGAAAAAGCAAAACTGAAAGGCCTCACTAAGCGAGGAGGTTTCCTGTGGCTCAGCGTGGTTCTGTTTTCACAGTGCAGAAATGCTACTTTCTGCACAGCCGTTTGCATGGTGCGGTGCTCACCTTATACGTGGACAACAAAGAGCTTAGAGAGAAAACCATCAATCAGGTCAGCTTCTCCCTTCTGCAAGGGGGGATTTTGCAGACCGAGTTACTGGTGACATCAGAAAGCTCCAAAGGACTCCAGAGAGCGGGGGTGGACAGCCACTTCCTGGCACAAGAACGCGGAGCGCTGACGTTTGTCATCGGACTGGCCCGAGGTGCTCGGAGGTTTCTTTGCAGAAGGCAGGGTAGTGCATGCAACAGCCCCAGCCCCAGCCCCAGCCCCACACAGCCCTAGCTTTCTTTCCTTCCCACACCTCCTCAGGCCTCTAAGTTCTTAGCCCACCACTAGTCCTTAAGCACAAAGGACTGACTCGAATTCTCTGGAAGCAAACACATGCTCTGGATGGGGGTGAGGCGTCTCAGGAGGTAGGGAAGGGGTGGCCTTTGGGTGCCATGCTTTCTGGTTCCCATGCATGGTGATGCACTAGCTGTAAGGAAAACTTGCAGGAGAGCCAAGTGCTGGCCAGACTGG